>JAZFAU010000147.1:1563034-1568034 GCA_037178615.1 Dione vanillae
TATAAATTACATATAAGGATCTTATTATATATAAATAATTCACTTAACTAAATTAAAATTTGTCTATAAAGTGATATGTAGAACTCAATTTAAAGATCGTTGGATCCAACACTTTGATTGCACGTTATTTTGATGTGAATAGGTAAAATATGTTATGGAATTATAATAAAATGTCATTGTGGCTTGGTTCTTATTATTTGTTGTATTTTTAGATTTTTAGAAAAATATTTTTAAGCTTCTTTATCTCGCACATAGTAGGGTAGGCAGAGGGACCCGTAGGAACAGAAGGCAACTAGTGTTAAGACACTCCGTTCTCCGCTTTCCCCCTTTGAAGGTATTGTGTGTTGAGTGAACGAAGTAAATGGAATTGAAATAATACATCCTCCCCTAATGAGAATCGAACTTACACGTTGTCGCGTTTACGGACAGACACTGATTCAATTGTATCATGTGTTTTCGGTACAAGAAGAAACTAACAGATTATGTCATAAACAAATATTATTAGCCCAAAGTGACTAAATCCAGGGTTTCCTCTCGTACCATCATCAGACCAGTACCATACAACAATTCTCTTAATCAAATTTTTGACAATAAAAATGTCAATACTAGTAGTAATGTAAAAATCATATTTTAAGAAATTAGTCAATATATATATTTCATGTATTAAAAAATTCAAACGAAAGTTAAGAAAGCAAGCCAATTGCTCGCAATTATAAAGTTACCACTGCTTTAATATTAGATTTAATATTAATCTTACCAAAATGTTTAATTTAGTTCTAGGCTACACCTGGCGTATTGCATAACGCGGTCCCTCTGACCTTTGAAGACACCGCTCGGATACAAATTGATTTTACATAAATAATTTTTTAGACATAACCTAGTAGGTTAGATTAGGTTGTATGATTATTTTAGTACAAGTATTTCAAAATCCAAAAAAATGGATTTTTTAAAATAATATTTTTGTTTATCCCATATTCCCTCCCAGTTCTTTGTACATACATTTGATTTTTATTTTCATTTTACAATTGTTATACGTTTATTCATGACACATAGTTTCAAATTTGACGATTAGATTTCGGCGTTAACGAGTACACAGCAACAGTTAGTTAAATATACTTAAGAGTGTAACAAACCTGCTCCTTCTAGTCGTATATTCAATGACGCAATGAGTCAACAATTACCAGTAGGGTTGCTAGGCTCTAGGTCAGAAAAAATAAAAGAGAGTAAATACTCTCTCTGACTTGAGCCGAAATCTAAATTACAAACAAACGCGGCATTGTCTTATTTATTTATTTATTTTTAGCATCACTCTTTATCTCGCATATGGCAGGGTAGGCAGAAGGAACTGCAGGAACCATATGAACCTAGTGTTAAGAAATTCCGTTGCTCAGTCTTGCATGTTGAGTGGCGGAACTCAACGCCGCGCTTTGCCAGTTTCCAGAGCGAAGAAAATTGAAATAGAAAAATCCATCTTCCCCTCATGTAAATTGAACCTACAGACCGTCGCGCTTACAGTTAGACGCTACGCCTCTATGCTACGACGGTTCTCAGGTCCTGCCTAATTATTATGAACATTAAAAACCTATGGCAGCAGAAAACAGAGTGTCTTGACACTATGTTTCTGCTATATGCGGGATAAAGCGTGAAGAAAAAGCAAAAAACACCTTTACTCGTAAAAAAGTGACCCTGTCCTCAAGTATGATTAATACTGAGCGTGTCGCGGATGGGTTCAGTCTGTAACAAATGTGTTTTGATGCTTACTTAGTTTTACTTCTAGTTTGTTTTTACTAATTCTATGTTGAGTTCGAAGGTGAACGAATATAAATAAAATGATATTTTTTGACATTTCTGCTGTATTTCTTTGTATATATATAATGATGTGTTTAATTTTATGTTTTTGAAGCAATAGTTATTATGTTAAAATAATTAATTATTATTTGAATTTCACTCTTTAACTATGTATGTTTAGGTCTGAAAGTCAAGTTGGGAACTCAACGCCGTGCTTTGTTGTTCTAAAAAATAATAAATGCCTTTTATCGATAAATTTATATAAAACATATGAACTACAACACTATGTTCCCACGATTTCTGCGGTTCCTGCTGCCTACCCAGCTATGTGCGGGATAAAGCGTGAAGCAAAAAAAGATATATAAATTACATAATAGTATCTTATTATATATAAATAATTCACTTAACTAAATTAAAATTTGTCTATAAAGTGATATGTAGAACTCAATTTAAAGATCGTTGGATCCAACACTTTGATTGCACGTTAATGTGAAGCAAGTAGACGTAAGGGTAGCGGTATTACTTATTGCTTCATAAAACGTTTAAAGCACCTGCGGTTGTTTACGTAAGCGCTAACATGTAGATATCACACATAAAAATAGCATTACGCCCAAAGACTCGATCGTGCCTTTCATAATAGTAATATTTTTGTTATGTTGTAAATGATTTTTATACTTATCGTTTCACTCTTTATTCCGCTTACAGCAGGGTAGGCTGAGGGAATCGTGGAAATCTAGTGTTAAGACACTCCGTTCCCCGTTTTCCGCCGTTTTCGAGGCATTGCGTGTTGAGTGGCAGAACTCAACGCAGCGCTTTGCCTAGTTGCCAGAGTGCAGAAAATGAAAATGATCTAAATATATTCCCCTCATGGGAATTGAACCCACAAACAGTTGCGTTAACAAGCAGACGATGTGCCTCTGCGCCGTGATGGTCCTCTTTCTTTCTATATATTTAGCGTTCAACTGTTTATCGCTGTTTAAGTGAATTTAAGACTGAGTTATTTTATTTGGGAAATAAAAATAATTGATTCATCGTATTCGTGTCAGGTTTATCAGTCAGAGTGAGTCGCTATCGTAATACACAATGACCTTAGACAATTTGATCAATATTTTAAATATTAACTTGTACAAACTTGCAGTACTTATTTTGGAGTAAAAAAACCGTTCACCTAATATCTTCATCTTAAATTAATGACAGTTGAAAAATAATTAAGATAATTAAATTACATGCATATTTACCTCACTAGCTTCATTTTACATAGATAGCGTGCTAGCCAGGGAACACGTGGCTCTTAACACTATTGCCTACAGCCTATGCATAATATTAGGCAAAAGTACATATGTAAAAAAAGGGATTAATTAAATTTATTATTATTTTTTTCTTTAACACTTTATTCCGCTCATAGCAGAGAAGCAGAGGGAACGGCAGGAAACGTAGGATATAGTGTTAAGACATTCTCCTCACTCTCCGCTTTTCGATTAAAATTAATTACATTAAACTCACTTGTAAATTGCTATATATTTTTTATACTATATGTAGTACTTTTTACATTCATATATAATATTACTTTTAATTTTAACATAGATATGTTTATATGTCGGTATTAGATTGCACAATAATTAACGTTATTTCAGTATTAATGTTACGTCACTGTAATCGCTTATAATGTAGGTATATGTTGTTTTTATGTCCTGAGTAATAGGCAAATGACTTTATAAAACGTAAAATCCAGAATAAAAAGTTCACGTAATTCTCCTTTGTTTCTCTTTAAACGCCAAGTTTCAGGTTTCTGAGCTGTAATTTTGTCTGTGTTTATTAATGTATCTGTGTAATTAAGTTGTCGTATTAATTGAAAATAAACATAACTCAAAAAATTTGAAAAATCAAACTTGTTACCTTCCTCAGTAAAAAAAAACGCTTATATTTCTTTATACTTCTAATCCAAAAGGTTATATTGAAGAATAATTACTTAACTATATTTTTTAAATCATTACTTAGTAACAATATAGTTAAATACATAATTCAAAACAACTGTACCATAATAACTACCCTCTGTCTAAATATACATACATATATACATACATATATATGTGCAATACAACATACGAACATAAAGCCTTTAACATCTAACCCTACCCAAAAACGAATATATACAGTAATAAGCTGATATTTCCATCGCGAGACCCCAAACGGCGGGAACAAATAAAAAGTGAAAAAGCATCTCCACCGCTGCAAAATAGTCGTTCGCTTTCAAAGGCACGTCGTCGAGCACCAGAACTTAGTGAATGTTGAATTTATAATTGAGCCGTTCTGAGAGAAACTGATGTAACTTACAAGATTGGTATTTTCAAAATGTACTGGAAAGAATATTATTTTGTAGTTTTTAACCTGTTATTCCTCAGAGATATAAGTAATGTTTAAAGAAAACATATAAGAATTTGATCGTATGGCTTAGTGGTTAAAGCGCTAGAACGATGTGCAAGATTCATGGGTTCAAATATGTTCAAATTTTTATATGATTGCTTAAAGAATACTATTTTATTATGTTTTATTTCTTTGTGATAAACGTTGGTGTAAATATAAAATTAAAACTTCGTTAAAAATCTTGTAAAATTAATATGTTTACTTAGATTTAAACTAAGCAAGTATTGCCTAGTAAGTAAGGTAGGTAAGTAGTTGTGGTTAGGTTAGGTTAGGTACAATAAAAACAAGTAAAATATATATTCAGTAATTTTTATGAGAAAAATTTTGGCTTCACATTTAGGACTTACGCCATTTTCGCTAAGGCTGTCCCATTTATAATTGTTAACTGTCTTGCCCCCAGTAATTAGCGTTATGTTATGTATATACGTAATCTATATTGTTTCGGCTCGTATGAACGGAAGTTGTCGTCGGGTGCAAGTTTTGGTTTATGCGTTGCGTTTCATACTTTATGTTTTGCCCTAAGGTGTGTTGGGTGGGTGACTTTTTTGGAGAATATTTTTGTGAAGAATAAGATGAAGAAGAATTTCTTGTTTTGTGTGTTATAATAAGCTGTTATATTCTTTTTTTTTGTTTTAGAGACAGTAGAATAACCTAAAGGTGTATATTTCCACATACAGGTGTTAATATTTATAATATTTTTAATACAACGATATAACGTTGTCGAAGTTCTATCGAAAATAAAAACAACATTTAAAAACACATGACTCGATCAAAAACCATAACAGTAT
>JAZFAU010000147.1:1575534-1745534 GCA_037178615.1 Dione vanillae
AAATAGTTCTAGACTTTCTTAGTAATTTCAACCACTTAGATCTTAGTTGTAGTAGATATTTAGCTTTTCTCTATTCATCCTTTGTTTTGATATCTTAATTTAATAAATTAAGAATCTCTTGTGTTAAATTTGGATATTTAAACGGTATGTGTCAAAATGACAATCCACGCCATTTTCTTAGTCAATTAAACTTTGTCCTAAAAGTTATATTTTTCGCTAAATGATTTCATCACTTAAATTAAATAAAAATTAAGCGAAGACTCCGCTTTCAGAAGAGAAGTTCAACTGCTTTTAACTCGGCTTTTAACAAACTTTGAAAATTCATTAAAAGGTTTTTGGCCGAGTTATGTAACTCAAAAAATATCAATTTTAAGTTTCACCGTTCCTTGAAGTGTTTGATTAATAATTGTAAATGTTTATTTATAATTTGTTCAAATTCCATTTATTTTTCTATGAAAAATATTAATATTTGAAATATTTATAATAAAAATGCTTTAAGCGAAATTGAGTGAATTGTTATCAGGAGGGAAGTACACGTTGTCACAAAAATACAATTTACAGTCGATGTTCTAAAGAAATGTTTATTTTTTTTATAAAATAGGCAGAGGGAACCGCAGGAACCATAGGAACTAAGTGTTAAGACACTCCATTCCCTGCTTTCAGTCTTTTTTGATGCATTGTGTGTGGAGTGGCGGAACTCAAAGCCGCGCTTTGCCTAGCCAGAGCGAAGAAAATAGAAATAGAAAAACCCATCTTCCCAGAATGGGAATCGAATCCACACACCGTCGCGATTACTTCTGCTCCACGACTTCCTCCACATAATAATGTTTCCACTAATTTCCTCATATTTATCTGTCCATCCAAAACGCAGCAAACACTAGAAGTCATAATGTATATATAAACATGTTTTCTACGGCCTGTTTGTCCAGGGCTCGGGTACTGTTGGTCTAACGGTACACACCGGTACCGTCCTATTGCGTATCCAAACGCGACTTGGCTTCGTTTATAAATTACTTTTCTGACAATCTTTTTGAATTATTGTTATTATTTGTATTAGTTTTTGTAATATTATGATTTTCTATTTGATTTATTTTAGGTTAGTTCAGTTGATTTGTTAGATTCATTTATGTTTTTTTGAAGCCTAAAGACTATTTATATAGAGGTATATATTTTTAATTTATTATATATTTAATTGATGTCATTTTAAAATATTTGGAGGCGTTAAAGCCTTTACAATATGGTCAAAAAAAATTATTATAGAAATAAAATGTTTTCAAGGCATGTTTACGTAATTAATGCAAATAAAAAAAACAATGTCGTCTCATATATTTTATCTACAAGAACAACTGTCGTTACGAGAAACCGTTTGAAAATGTGAACGAATATTTTAAAGCAAGTTCCCGAGGTCTAAAAAGTTAGCCACGTGCCCGCTAGACCTAATTACCCTATTCAAACAATTGATAGAAAATAGTAAAAAAAAGCATCTCTGTCGACACGAAAGTCAATTTTGGTGAATTTGCATACAGCCGAGTCAAGCTTTGACGTTTCGATTTTCGCTTAATTAACGCTCGCTGGGGCCGGATATACAGAAAGAGTTAGCCTCCCCTCCTAACGATTCCGTCGCGACAACTTCATACCGAATTTGGGCTGAACTTACTTGCCGGCAATAAATTGACGTCGTTTATTTTCATAGCCCAATGATTTCGGCTCCGTCGACTCATATTGTTAAATGGTAAAAAGATAATTTAATTATTAGACTATTTACCTGTAGCAGTTAGTTAGTGCTCAGACTTGGGTTTGCATCTAAATATAGTAACTTAGTTTGCGGCGTGCGCCATACGTGGCGGCAAGATGACCGAGGTGACTCGGGCTATTTGAATAATAAGCTCGTCCGCTCGGAGAGATTAAACTTTGGCGTATGACAAGCCGGCTGCAGCTATCGTATAATTCAATAGAGGCAAACTGATTCCCGACTCGCTCGACTCGTCCGGGGCCAGGCAGCGTTCGCCTGCACTGTGATTGGATGCACTGATTTACGTTACAACCGCCAGCCGCCGGCTATTTGCTCGCGTATCCGACGTCTTTGTCGCTTTACGCATACGAATGCGAGGTTTGAAGGCGGAAATAATTACCCTATCTCCTTTATCGTGCTCATATTTTGCACGCATTCGCCTCGTACAAAGGTACGGTCGCGTAGTGCGTTTAAAAGGCCATTAAAATGTCACAGGCTTGATGTGGGTAAACTGAACGACGTTCCCTCGGCAGGCACGGCACGGCTAATTAATTATTTATAGTTCTTATAAATGAAGCGTTCACGAGCGTAACGTCGCATCGGATTTCGCGGTTAACTAAGATACTGCGACGGTTGTTTATTAATAGGACGATTGAGATAACGCGACAATCGCAAACGAGACTACAAATATCCTGATTAATTCCGAGTTTACGAGCACGACGCCGAGGGTCGAGGGGAGATGCCGTCGATTGATAGATCCTCGTAGTGTATTCACCGATCGCTCAGAATGCGCCCCGTGTCTCCTCGTATCGAGATGTCCGGCGGACGAGGGTTGCTCAAGTCCGGCCTGTAATAAATGCCCGTCCCATTCCAACATTTCACTTTTCTCAATTTCGTTGACCCCATTAACGAGACGCGCTTCGTTTCATTTGCTACTGACAATCCTCTCTCGTGCGTGCACTGTCGCATTTATTGACAATTAATCGGCTGATTTTGTCACGGGGTGAACTACGAATTGCTGAACTTTTACGTTGTTATCGGACATATCTGTATGAGGCTTATCTGCGCGACTGGCTCCGAATGACGCTTGAGATGGCCGTGTGTAGACGAGATGTCGAAAACACTTGAGAGTTCCTCGAGGGTGGATAGGCTCCGTGCGGTGTGTCAGCCGCGAGCCTCTTGAAACGCAATCCGATGCAGAAGCTGAATTACGGTGTCAACGTCTAGACGGGACGAGAGCGACACGCTGTTATTGATTATGCAGTTAGGAGAAATTATGTAAGGGTGGAGCACCCCGAGTCCTCCCGAGCACAAAGCGTGGCTCGTTTCTTAATTACTTGTGACGCTAGGAATATCTTTCCTCGACTGTTGCAAAGGGCGACTGTCAGAGTTCACAGGCGATTCTGCTCTTTGCGTCCACAAATTGCGTGCTCCCAGTCAAATGTTACATGTAATGTGAGCTATGAAAATGTTATGACGCCGAGGACCCGCATTTATTACGGTCCTACATTTATATGATTTTTGGGCGAGCAAGGCTTTGTTTAATTAAACCGGGCGAATGTTATTTCCAATTGTCATCAGTGGTCAAACGGAACATGGGAGGGGTCGGACCTGGACGCGACGGACCGACGACGTGAGATATTTCACCTACGCATCTATCTATCTATCTATATATATATATACATATACATATACATATATATATATATATATATATATATATATATATATATATATATGGCACTCGACGATTGCTCATCTCGTTTTTTGACGCTACAATCGAAATATTTGCATTCGGTTGTGTAATTTTGCTGCGGCGCAAAGATTTTGAGGGTGCCGGTCAATTTCCTAATTAATTATTTTAAATCCCTTTGTCGTTGTCAGCGGCGTAAATAAAGGGAATAATCAAGGTTACAAAGTTAAAGACCTATTGTTTGTTGAAATATATTAAAATGTGTCTCACGGCCGTTCGTTTTACTTTCTTCAATACAATGTCTAAATAAATTTTGAATTAAATCGACTTTTGTATTAATTGCTTTTTTTATAGCTTTAAGAGTTTTTCTGCACATAGCAGAGTAGACAGACGGAATCACAGGAACCGTGGGAACCTAGTGTTAAAACACTCCGTTCTCTGTGGCGAGACTCAAAGCCGCGCTTTGTCTAGTTGCCAAAACAAAAATGAAATGAAAAATTCCATCTTCCTTGAGTGGTAATGGAACCCACAAACCGTTGCGTTTACAGGCAGGCGCTACGCCCCTGCGCCACGACGGTCCTAATTGCTTTTCAAAACTAAAAACAGTATTATTTTAATATTGATTATGATTTGATATTTATTGATATTACTCAATTCGAGAGGATAAGACAGTGTCACACCAATCTTGCTGGACATAATATATAAAAACAATCTAAAATTGTAGCTAATTCTAGTCAATAAATCATTTATATAATAAAAAATAGACAAAATATATAAAGTTAAAATAAGATACATTTTCCCGAGTGAAAAAGAACCCGCGACCGTCACGTCAGCCAAGCGAACTCTAACTTGGTCGTAAAAGCCTAACAAGACCAATGTTACAAAATTCTTATATTAAATCATTTCTTATTTTAGCTAAGTACCTACTTATGTACCATTACTCAGATTTACGTAATTCCAATATTATACATTCGCAGGATGGCTGCTATTGTTCTCAAATCCACTGATAAGCGGTCAATGACTTTTCAATTCACTGATAACACTGATAAACTATAGGTTACTGTGATATTGAATCGAAAAACGTATAACGTTTTTGTTTTTATCATTATTGTGTGAAAAATATTTGTTTTTTATTGCGAAAACAACAGCTAGAGTTACGCGTATCTTACATAATACAAGATAACAGAAGATATGATTAAAAATCAGTAAAAATTCAATATTTATTAGAATGTATTTACTTTTTTATTTGACTATTTTTCTAAGACCGTCGTGGTGTAGAGAAGTAGCGTCTGCCTGTAAACGTGCGGCTCAATTCCCATTCGGGGTATATGGATCTTTCAGACAACTATGCAAAGCACTCCATTGAGTTCGCCACACAACACGCAATGCCTCGAAAAAGGCGTAAAGCAGGGAACGGAGTGTTTTAACTCTGGGTTCCTATGATATCTACGGTTCACACTACCTACCCTGCATGTGCGGGATAAAGCGTGAAGCTTTAAAAAATACCTGAGAGACTGACGAACGTAAAAACCTAAATTAAGCAAATAGAGTCGTTGAGTAGAGGAGCTTTAAGAAAAGATTTCGAGTAATTCCGATAAAAATATAAAATAAATAAATAAGACTAAGATTAATATATCTTTCTCTGTTTTTTGGTATAAAGTAATATACATATGAATGAAATTAGTATGGCTTAAGTGGTTCATGACTCATGACGTCACGTGCTACTATTGTTCTCTTTGTTTAACCTATTATATTGTTCATGATATCGCTGTATATCTCATGTTAAAAAATATGATTTTTGCCATAATAGGTACGTATTAATTTTCATATTGTGTTACTTTGACAACTTTCACAACATTTTTAATAATACAAAAATGACTACTTTTAATTCATCTAACAGAAAAAATATGGTAGATAATTATTTTTTTATATTTTTTATTTTTACGCTTTGTCCCGCACTTGGCAGGGTAGGCAGAGGGAACTGCAGGAACCACAGGAACCTAGTGTTAAGACACTCCGTTGCTTAGTCCCTGCTTTCTTAGTCCTTTCCTTTTTACGAGGCAATGCGTGTTGAAGGGAGAAACTCATTGTCTAGTTACCAGAGACTACTTAGAGTCGGAGTACTCTTTTCATCTCCATTTTGCGTAGCTGCCAAGGCCAAAAGGGCAAGAGAAATATTGAAAGACCTTAGTTGACCTTCAAGAACTCTTTAGTGATTCAGTCATGGTCATAGTACTAGGTATATATTCTCTCTGAGTTCCCAACTTTATGCAATTTTATCATTTCATCTCATCTTATGTGATATATGCATTATGTGCATTGAATGAACTGAATAGAAATCACTTTAACTAAAAATATGTATTGAATTTTATTTTCTGGAACATCATTACCGAGTATATATAAATAGATTTTATTACGTTGTTTACGCTACACTTCGGTTTCATCTATATATCAGTATCGCGTTAAAAAACTAGTAATTGACTTTTAAAACGAAACTGACATAATTTACTATAAGAAACTCATAAAAGTGACCAGTTTGTTGTAGAAATATTTTTGTTTAATGCGTATTGTTGACGTCATTTTCGTTTAGTTAGATTAGCATCTGACATTTGGTACACTTGAGGGATATGGCCTTTTAAAACTAAATTAACGTACAATTTTCAAAAATTACTTCTCCTATCTAGTTACTTAAAAATAACTAGTCATTTAAATAAAATAAAAATAACTAGTGACTTTACAAGTCTGTATTATTTTTAATATATTTTTTGATATAGATTAAATATCAATTTGAATATGACAACACTGTTAGGCTGAGACGTGGACAAGGTTTAAAGGACTTTGTATCCATGACTGTTAACTAAATTAACTTAAAAAAAAATGTCATAATGGGATAAGAAACCAGGTAATCCGACAGACAATTGAAAGGTGAAGTGGTAGTAAGTTGATCATTTCACAGAAGTGATGAACGCTGGGGTAAACGCGTTCTACGGAGACAACTCCTCAGCAAGCATATCATAAGATTTTTTCCAGCTGGATGAAGTAACGTTATAGTTATATAATGAAACACCATGTATAACCGTGAATTGAGAGTCACTTGGTGAAGATGAATTCTATTTTCATTTTCTTCGCTCTGGCAACTAGGCAAAGCGCGGCGTGGACTTCAGCCACTCAACACGCAATTCCTCAAAAAAAGAGGAAAGGAGGGACAAAGCAACGGAGTGTCTTAACACTAGGTTCATAAGGTTCCTGCAGTTCCCTCTGCCTACCCTGCCATGTGCGGGATAAAGTGTGAAACCTAAAAAAACGTGTATAACATCATGTTTATTTAATTCTTAATCGAAGACAAGAAATGTAACAGCCTACAATCAAATTAGGATAGGAGTACATTATCGCATACACACGTATCACAAGTAGCGTGATGGCGATACACATCATGAATGTTCTCAGAAATGTTTTCGTCATGTAAAACGTGAAGACCTCGTGGTCTTCGTCTTAACTCCAAAGGAATATGTACCCTTTCTCTTGGTAATAGAGTGAAAATTAGTGGAAGTCGTGTGAAACGTTAATCAACGTAATGTTATAACTCAGCGTTTCTTATAAGGCTATTGTTGTTTTTTTAAATCTTTATGGATATATATATATATATATTTTTATTTTTTGTTGTTTTGAGCGTAAAGCAATTGAAATAAGTCTTGGTTATATTATTTTTTCCTAAAATATATATATATATATATATATATATATATATATATATATATATATATATATATATATATATATATATATATATATATATATATATATATATATATATATATATATATATATATATATATATATATATATATATATATATATATATATATATATATATATATATATATATATATATATATATATATATTATAATTGCTTTACTTTCCAGAAATATATTACTAATAATGATTTATTTTTTATAAAAAAAAACCACATTTTAACTTTTATTTTAACCTTTAGGCAAAGAAAACTTAGTCCGAAGACTAATTTCTTTTCTTCAGTTTTCGTTTCAAATTGAATTTAACGCCGCGCTGTTTGCCAAAAAGGCAAAGGAAAATGTCTCGTAACGAAGATTGAACCCACAACCATCGTGTTAATATCAAAACACTACCAATACTCTACCAGGACCTCATATATTAACAATTAAGTATCTATTTAACGCATCACATTGAGAATCTGTGCGTTGATATAGGATCGATTCTCATTGAGATCAAATCAGTTGTTGCCGTGAGTAGCCAATGCTCCCCTAACTACACCCTTGCTACCCTACTATTATTTATTATACATGCAAAAACATGGCTTCTTCGATACGTGTCCAAAAGATTTTTAAGAGAGAAAATATAAATAAATATATAGTGTCAATATATCCTGTCATATACCTATATGTAGTGTTAAGACACTCTGTTGTCCAGTTCTGCCTTTTCTCGAGATATCTACGAGTATGTACGTGTTAAGTAATGTAACTCAATTCTGAGGATTGTCTTTGTTTTTGAATATAACATGGCCGTTATGATTTTTATTTTAAAATACAGAAATTCTACTTTAATAGCTATTATATAATTTTAATTATATGTTAGAAAAATAGCTTCTATTCAACAAATATATAACAAAACAAATATATAGTAAAAATATATTTCGCTTCATAGACACCTTCTAATGTTACATTTTATATATGAATATTATATTTTGACTTGAAATATGTTTTTTCCTATTAATTTTATTAAAACGAACCCGCAGCTATCAATAATCCACATAATTTAAACACAACTCTATACATAAAAATAGAAAAACTCATTTATAAATACATACAAGTAAAGAGCAAAGGGCAAAACAAGCTTTACTATGCAAAATTATATTGAAATATTCTATAGTTAAACAATTTTTGTTCTAAACGTGTGGGAATAAGATCGATAATTGTGTTTCTTTGATAATTATTCGTTTTATTAGTCCACGTGCTGGCCTTCCACGTCGTCGTGCAGTCTATACGACCGAGTTGCGTAATGGCGGTGCAGTATGACCATGTCGACTGCTTTGCGAGGATATATATATATATATATATATATATATATATATATATATATATATATATATATATATATATATATATATATATATATATATATATATATATATATATATATATATATATATATATATATATATATATATATATATATATACATATATATGTATATATGACAATTATATAATAATATATGTACAAGTTTGAATGTACTGAAGAATATTAATAAAAATTATAAATAACGTTTTTATTTATATCAAAATTAGATATAACCAATGTTCAATGACTTTAAATTAGTGATAAGGTTTTTTTTCTTTTAAAGTGTCTTCTATATATATATATATATATATATATATATATATATATATATATATATATATATATATATATATATATATATATATATATATATCGGTCATGAATTACACATTTATGTGTTAGGCAACAAAATTATTTATTTTTTATTTGAAAATAACTTTAAGTTCACTATAGTACAGTTTCTCATAACTCTCCATAATCTGTGGTCTGTGTGTTTAAAGAATAATTATTTACTTATTCAACCAGCAAACGAAATAAACATGTCGGAAACAAAATCTTTAACACAAATAGGCAGTGCCGCCATTAATGTATAAGGTGTTTCTTTTTAAATACGAATTCGACAAATTGGATACTGTTTTTATTGATAATACCAAAGCTGTTAGACTTTCGTCAAGAAGGTATATTGTGACGACTTTAAGTAATTTTTTACTTTAAATTTTATGACAGTATAGATATTTCTATGTATTATTGTATCGCAACTGTTTGTGGGTTCTATTCCCATTGGGGGAAGATGGATTTTTTCATTTCCATTTTCTTCGCTATGGAAACTAGGCAAAGCGCGGCGTTGAGTTCCGCCGCTACCTCTAAAAAGGTGGAAAGTGGGGGTCCGTTTCCATTCTTAACACGAGGTTCCTGTGGTTTCCTCTGCCTGCTATGTGCGGGATAAAGATATTATTTTAGATTTCCCTGTTGCTTTATAAAACTTGAGGTATGTTCTCTTTTATAAGTAATAATTTACTTTAAAACATAATAATTAACTATAAAAATACAGTATTATCATCTATGAAATTCTTGCTGTTTCATGCTTAAACCTAGTTGAACGTATTTAGCATTGAAACTTCACTCTACTTCGGAATATTGCGTATTGCTTTCCTGAAACTAAAGCCTGAATTGAAAAGAATTTATATGTCCATTTGGTCGTATCGATTATTAATTCCTATAATTAATTCGAGAGATCTCCAACAGACTAACCTTACTAAATAAACCGAGTAAACCTCAAAAAATAGAAGAAAATACAATTAAAAGAGAGGTGTAAGTAAAAAAAATAAATAAACTATGTACATAATTCCATTATATCACAAATCTCTATTCATTATATAACACGTATGCATAGAAACGCAAATAAACTCACAATATTTACAAAATAACTTTTCTCGTTACGTGACTTAGACGATCGGTATTTCGTGTTGATGAAAATATTAGCCGCAACGTTGGTAGGTGGGTGGGTATTTATAGATGTAGGATTAAGTGACTTTAAGAAAGTGAGAGACCAATCTCTCCGCGCTTATTAATACATACATATACATATACATATACATATACATATACATATACATATACATATACATATACATATACATATACATATACATATACATATACATATACATATACATATACATATACATATACATATACATATACATATACATATACATATACATATACATATACATATACATATACATATACATATACATATACATATACATATACATATACATATACATATACATATACATATACATATACATATACATATACATATACATATACATATACATATACATATACATATACATATACATATTTTATTGTATGGTCAATGTATTGAACGGTATAATACTTTAAATACGCCCGCATCGTGCCACGTGTGCTGACGTCCCTTGACACACTGAGTGATAGAAAACATACAAATATATTATGCATTTTATTAGTATTTTATCATCGACTTTAATTTTACAGTTTATTTGTTGAAAAGTAGCATTTTTGTAAGAAATATTGACATTTTAATATATTTTTTTAGTTATTAATTAAATAATCGCATGTAGTAGGGTACGTAGAGGAACTC
Source organism: Dione vanillae (assembly GCA_037178615.1). Taxonomy (NCBI): domain Eukaryota; kingdom Metazoa; phylum Arthropoda; class Insecta; order Lepidoptera; family Nymphalidae; genus Dione; species Dione vanillae. The sequence continues at coordinate 1,586,189 of JAZFAU010000147.1, forward strand.
TATGTTAAGACACTTCGTTTGTTTCTTCAATTAATAATTGAGACGGAGTGTCTTGTCACTATGTTCCTTTTGTGTAACCTATATTGTGGAATAAAAAGGGAGACAAACGTTGCAGAATTGTTTATTACTCCTTAGGTCCATAGAGATACAAATATATATATATATATATATATATATATATATATATATATATATATATATATATATATATATATATATATATATATATATATATATATATATATATATATATATATATATATATAATTTTGTAGTGACATAGTATGTGTGTGTGTGTAAAAACAAAAATTTCCTAGTACTGTCTTTATCTAAGCAATAAGTCTAGTTAATACATTCTTAGCGTTTAAGCCGCGGATTATGGACGTACGCGTGACTTCTGCATGTTAACACACTAAAGTGTTCGTTTAACTGTAGTTGACTAACCTTTTTATATTTAAATGAAGCTTTTATGTGAAATTATTAGCAGATTAAAAAATAAATTGTACAATTTTCACTAAAAAATCACCGTTATAGCGCAAAAGCTCAGGTTTAACTTTACTGTGGTTTCGATTCCCACTTGAGGGATAAATTGTTCGTTTCTATACACTGCGTGAAAACGCAGCGTGGAGTACCGTCAATCTACACGTTTAGTCTAAACCTTATAATGTAACATTATTTTATATATGTTAACATATCCAACTCAATATATATATATATATATATATATATATATATATATATATATATATATATATATATATATATATATATATATATATATATATATATATATATATATATATATATATATGTATAGTATTTCTTTCTAAAAAGAGGCTACAGCGCAAGATTGTAACGATATATGGAGTCACGTTTTTATCTAACAATTGCCGTTACTGTGGGACTCGTGATCCGTACGATTATGACGCGATTACTCTACAGTGTTTTTTTTTGTGAAAATTATATTTTTTTATTTACGCGTATTTGTGTTATAACCTTTCTAGAAAGTAGTGATAATTCACTCAATTTTTTACTCTCCTCTCGTATTGAAGTTAATAGATTTTGTAAAAATTCTAAATACCATATATAGCTCGCAATTTATATATATATATATATATATATATATATATATATATATATATATATATATATATATATATATATATATATATATATATATATATATATATATATATATATATATATATATATATATATATATATATATATATATATATATTATATAGTCTTTTGGTAAATAACATTATTATTATATATTTCTAAAAAATATATAAAAACTTATTTGCAAACTGTGCTATAGGTATATAGCATAGCATTATCTATAGGTAGTGCTTAGAAAAAATTAACCCCGATGACCTTTGAACGTAAACACATACCTATATTATTATATAATTAAATTTGTACATATAGTTACACCCTCAAAGTAATATTATTTTCACATAGAGTTAAATATATAGTTAAAAAAAAAACGTTTTATTAAGTTGTTCGGAATAGTAACATTTCTTTTTCACAACTTAGTACTAGGCGACGTAGACTACTTTTAATCTATGGCTTCGTTTGTACTGATGGAAATCACTCAATATCAAGGTGTCTTATCCCTATCTTCCTCGAGTGGGAATCGAACCCACACAAACTGTCACGTTTACAAGCAGACGCTGCTGCAGACGGTCCTTAACTATAAGTCTATTTCGTTTAATAATAAAAGAAATTCATCTAACCGTTTTATATTTAATCTATTTTTAGACATTAATTAGAATAGTTCGATTGAAGAACACTACTTGTTGTTGTTTGTTAAAAAGATAGAACAAGAAATTTCTTTGTATTTATTTAAATAAACTTTAAAAAACGGCGGAAAGTGGGGACGGAGAAAGCAGGAACTAAGCAACGGAGTGTCTTAACACTAGGTTCATTTAGTTTCTGCTGTTCCCTCTGCCTACCCTGCAATATGCGGAATAAAGCGTAAAGCTAAAAAAAAAGAAACTTTAAAATTTGCTATTTTTATAATTTTTAATTGAGTAATTTTAAATATTAAATTACATATACATTATGGTAGTACCTTTTGTATTAAAAACCATTTGTTTTTTTGCAAAATTACTTCTGTGATTAAAATAGAGAAAGAAAGATGAAATAAGTAAAATTCTATACTTATGTCTTCAATTCTGGATTTATGTTTTGCAAATGCTTTATCATCATCATATCAGATGGGAGAATTTCACTGCTGGACAAACGCCTCCTTCTTAGAACATCGTTAATAAGTATTCATATTTCTAGGGTAAAGTAGAACAAAATAAAAATTACAATATTTTTTATACGATAAATGCAATGTTAGTTTGCACAAAGACTATAATCAACTAAATTAACTTCTCAAAACCGTCCAACTGTCCAACAAATGTCCGAATGATAGAACAAATTTACTATATCAAAACTTTTCATACAAAAATGTAGATCGATGAGATTTACTCGCGCGTTACAAACGCAAAGACTTCCATCTCATTACGTGTAGTGTTAATTGGTGTTATCTATTTGTTATGTCTTCTGCTTGTAATTGATTGCACTGTGTGATGAAAGTTGTTCTTGTTATGAAGATAAGTAATAATTAATATAGATTTTTTTCTAACTTCACGCTTTATCCCGCACATGTTGACATAGTGTTAAGACACTCCGTTTTCTAGTCCCTGCTTTCTCCGTCCCCGCCGATCGACATAGATTTTGTTTAAAATATGTTGAAGTACGTGTCTGGTTTGCGTGGATTATGGAAGTAAAGGTAAATGAAGCTTTGTGTTGTTCCGTTAGGAAATTCATAATTTCCGGTAGGATTCTAGCGTATATATATCTAAGACACGTTTCTGTCGAATATCGATTATAAACGCTCAATAGTTTCGATTGTGCGTTGCTTATCAGCAACTCGGTAAGGGAAGAGGTGTATATATTTACATATATTGATATACATACAAGGCAATATATTTCCGTCCTAGCATCCTAGCTTATATCTAAGCATATATATTTTTACCTGCCTAAGCAGGCATATAGATATGTTTTACCTGTTAAAAACGTGTGTAAAATATTATTTCTAGGGATTCCTAATGCTAGGAAGGCTCGACTAGTGCCATGCCAAAATAGGCAAAAAGACGTCGAGTACAGGAAGTCGGCCCGCCCTAGCAATACATGTATACATATAAAATTAATATAAAAAAAAGCATATTAAATTAAGTTTGTGTGTATATTCTATATAATATAGTTCAATTTTTAAATTATGTATTTCCATGGGTCTCTTACATTAGTGCTTAAGATACAACGATCTAGAATGAAGGAGGAAGTAATAAACTTTTGCTAACCGAACTAACTTAATATATAACCGAACTCAACCGAACTAAATTAATATTTAACTTAATATTAATACTGTATGTTTTATATTGCTATACATCCATTATACCTTTTATACATTTTATGTTTATATTTAAGTATAATATATATGTATATATTTATTGAGCCAGACAGTTTGTTTGTGATTAATGTGTGTGTAAATACGGTTTGATCACTGCTTTTGCTAAGAACGAATTAGTTTACGTTCTTCGCTCTGAGAAGGTACAGAGCGGCGTTGAGTTCTGCCACTTAACACCTAATACAAATGTCTTAAAATAAGGTAGAAAGCGATGAAATTATATTTTTTTAACTCAATGCTGCTCAGCTGGCAGAACTCAACGCCGCTCTGAGAAGGTACAGAGCGGCGTTGAGTTCTGCCACTTAACTAGGTGTATACAAATGTCTTAAAATAAGGTAGAAAGCGATGAAATTATATTTTTTTATCTCTCTTTATAGTCTCTGTCAACTAGTACATTTAAAAATTATATTTTAAAAGTTATACTTTGTAAGTAATAATATATATTTTCATCTATTTTTATATTTATAGTAAAAACTAACCAATTAGTTCACCTCGTGATTTACCATGAGATCCAGTGCAGCGGCACTTACATTTTTTACTTATTTAGAAATTTAGCCTTGTCATGCTCGTTGGTCGTAGGCGGATGGGAAGGTCTCAAATCGTTAACTTTGAAATATTAACAAATATCTTAATGTCAAAGAAAATATTTACATTTGAAATTTACTTCAATACGAAGTGTATAGATAAATTATTTAGGTATTTTTTGTATAACAATATTATTTAAGATATATTAGTTGATTGTTTTATTTTCAAAGTGTCGCTTATTGTTATTTATTAACATATATTGACTTAATATGCATTAGTGATGTAACGAATGTCATTTTTTTAACATTCGCGATTGCGAATGCGAATATTCAGTAATAAATTTAAATTATTAAATTATTTAATTTATTTAGTACATTTGGCGCCATTTGTTTACGGCAAGCAAAATTGCACTTTGATTTACATTATTAAAAACCTAAGTATTAGCTGATAAAGCTTTTTTAGAAGGGAGAGAGAGAATTGATTTCTGTTTGTTTAGAATGTGCGAATATTCACGATTGCGAATGCGAATATTTGTTACATCACTAATGCATACTCATATTATGAAATCTATATGACATATAAGTTAGTATGAATATAGTATGTAACTATTCTTACATTGGCATACTTAATTTCTAATGTGTTAACTATATGGGCTATATTACAAACACAGACAATATATAGTATTCCTGTATAAATTGAGTATTCAGTACACAATTGTTCCTGTGATACAGCGAGTACAACTATAATTTAAGAAAATAATATATATATATATATATATATATATATATATATATATATATATATATATATATATATATATATATATATATATATATATATATATATATATATATATATATATATATATATATATATATATATATATATATATATATATATATATATATATATATATATATATATATATATATATATATATATATATATATATATATATATATATATATATATCTGTGTGTTCACTTAACGTTATGAATTTATTTGATACTAGTTTTGCAACAGTTCCAATTAATGCTTGGGAATACACTCGTAAATAGGTTGTTGACCCCATGATGTAGTAGGTATTTCTTAATAGATATTTATAAAACTTTGTTAAATTTTGTACCATAAAATTGTAATTTTTTTTTAGCTTCACGCATTATCCCGCACATGGCAGGGTAAGCAGAGGGAACTGCAGAAGCCATGGGAACCTAGTGTTAAGACACTCCGTTGCTCTCCGTCCCCGCTTTCCATCTTTTTTGAGGCATTGCGTGTTGAGTGGCGGAACTCAACGCCGCGCTTTGCCTAGTTTTCCAGAGCGAAAATCTGTCTGAGAAGACTGGGAATCGACCCCAGAAACCGTCGCGTTACAGGCACATGTTGCGCCTCTGCGCCACGACGGTTGAACGCCACGAAGTTAATATTGAAATGAAAAAAATAAATATAAGTTAACTCTTTGCCATTGATGTTTAAGTTACTTAAATTAACACTAAATTTCGTTAAGATAGTGGATTCAAATCTCATTTGGGGCATTATATCTATTCTAGGACTTTACTTTCGGTCACATCTAAGCTAAGAATACGCTTCTAAGCACTTCGAGTATGAGGTCGTCTTACTAGCAGGTACTGTAGACGTTGAAACAATTAACTTTCCTTTTCTCGATAAATGAAACAATATCTTGTATTTAAGTTATACCGATAGTTCTTGAGATAAGCCCAGTCAACTAAACAAAAACATATATAAATATATAAGTAAAAATTAAGTGAATAACCAGAAAATGTAGAGCCATATAAAAGAAAATGTACAGTTGCGTAACATATTGTTCATTGAGAAAAAAAATTTTTTTTCGATTCTCACTAGGGGAAGATGGATTTTTCTATTTCCATTTTCTTTGCTCTGGAAACTGTGCAAAGCGCGGCGTTGAGTTCCGCCACTCAACACACAATGCCTCGAAAAAGGGATGGAGAAAGCAGGGACTAAGCAACGGAGTGTCTTAATACTAGGTTCCTATGGTTGCTGCAGTTCCCTCTGCCTACCCTGCCATGGTTGGGATAAAGCGTGAAGGTATAAAAAACACGTACATGTGTCATATTCATACTTTTATACGCTGAAATAAACATTTGAAGGATAGTCAAGTCACGCCATAACTTAGTGGATCATTAGACAATAGGCAAACCAGTTTTGATTGGACGCACCATAAGTCACTACAGTGACTCACAAAGCAGGTATTTTTAAATTTATTCACATTATTACAATATAGATGTTTCGTTGACCCCAAGTTGAATCCATTAATATGCTAAAAATATATATTTTTTTTTTAAAAAAAGTATATATTAGGGCCATCATATAACATGTATGTAGCTATATATATATATATATATATATATATATATATATATATATATATATATATATATATATATATATATATATATATATATATATATATATATATATATATATATATATATATATATATATATATATATATATATATATATATATATATATATATATATATATATATATATATATATATATATATATATATATATATATATATATATATATATACATACATACATACATATCATTTATTTAACCAGCGCCGCCTTTACAATGAAGAAGCAAACGATTTCTATTCATGACGCGCGCACGCACGTCTACATACAAATATACCTACAAACATATATACATACATACATAGACATCTATTGCGTATGATACTTTCTAACACACCCATTTTATAATTGGCTAAACAGTTGAATGTTAGGAAAAATAATTGAAATTGTTTAGTAATTAATTTAAAAAAAATGAAGTTGCAACTCATTTCTGCATAAATCTGCATAATATTTATAGTTAATTATTTTCTGTGTCATGCTTTTGATGTATTGTTTATAATTTTACTTGCGCTATGATCTTAGTGGCACAGTGTCTGACTTTAATTACGATGATTGTGGGTTTGATTACCGTTTGAAGGAATTATTTCTATTTATGCTACTTTTATAGCAGACCGAGCAAATAGAAGTAAGTGGGCATTTGCCTCAAGTATATATACGAAATAATATGTAAAGTTCATAGATTAAAACATTACGATTTTAACGTATGTAAAACTGATACAAAATGTATGCATCAACACGTTGAGTCTAAAGCTTTGATTACATATAGTAATCCAGTTTAAATATTGAAATTGGGCTGACACAGCAGCTGGTTGTAAACGCGACAGTTCGATTCCTGAATAACTATTAAAAAGGCTGGTATCAATGACATTTATTTATGTACATATATATGTTTTATGTATGTTTATATGTGGTCGACATTACTACGAGATTTTAGGTTTCCTGATCTTTACGTAGTATTAAATGTTTTTTTATTATTTTCACGGTACCTTTTTCGGCTAACTAAGCAAAAACCTAAAAAAAATAGGGGATTGCAAAGTCTAGCATCTAGCAACAACACTTGGACTCTGCGAATAATTTGAAGAGAAGGACATATCTTAATCCATATTTTCTCTATGTGTTTCTTTTGGTGTAACTAAATGTTCTTCTACTTGGGTATTACAATTTACCTAAACTATATTTCATCGACTCACAGTTAGACTTTAAATTATACAAATACGCAATAATTGAAATTAAATGTATTTCAATATGTAATTTGTTAATTAGTTGTAACATTTTACTGTCATGGGATTTAATATCAATTAATCTGCCACCGTGACAGCCAGACCGAAATAATCAAATTAGCGATATATTCGTGGATAAATATGTTCGTGTAAAGAGAGATAGCGGTAGTGAGTGCATATATATATATATATATATATATATATATATATATATATATATATATATATATATATATATATATATATATATATATATATATATATATATATATATATATATATATATATATATATATATATATATATATATATATATATATATATATATATATATCGTTGAAGTACCACATGTGAATTACATGAGCCCATTATTAACAAACAAAGACTGTAACTAACACAACACGTGAATCATACTGTATGTACGTTCTTTTGTAAGCAAATAATATTTGTTAACGTTTTTTAATATACAAGTTATTTATGATAATTTATATGATAAAAATATAATAAAAATATAGATTTATTGAAACAATTCAATATAAGGGATGATTTATCGATATTTCTATGAGAAATGGATTTTGAAGATGACATTTATTTTAATCTATGCAAACGAAGTAACACACAGCAGCTTGTTTAACATATATTGTTTCTTCTAATACAAAAACGCAGCGTTGAGTTCCGCAAATAGACTTATTATAATACATGCGTGACTGCGCCTGCGCATTTAAAGGCTGACTACAGATTATAAATAAATTTTAGGATTACATTACAATATATGGATAACATATCGATTAATCCTTTGTGTTATCTGTTATGGACGTATTAAATAAATATAATTGTTGTATAATTAATTTTAACCTTCACAGGTCGTTGCCATTCATTAAAATTAAACACTTTGCCTTACGTGTTATGATTTTATGACCAATGTTGACGTAAAAATATTTGTAACTTCTATGTCATTTGGATGTTTTTGTAGACATAAATCTATCTGACTTTAGACGATTTGTAAGAGGCATTGTTTTCCATAAATAAAAAAATATATAGGTTCTTTAAATTTCAGGTCTCCTAATAAAGGCTGCTTGCTTAAAAAGCATACTATAATATAACTTACTTAGAAATATATTAAAGCTTACCATTGTGGATATGCCGCCCAGGGTTCGATGCCCATTAGAACATGTATGTTATTGTTTATTTTGGATCACATCAGCCCTCAACGTGTGGCTTGTTACGTCGTTTGTTAGCGCGTTAGAGGTGATTTTTATTGAATCTCACTTAGGGGAGTATTGTAGGGTGCATAGAAATAATTAACTGTTGAGTTTTTGTGTTTTCGCAGTTGTATATGTATATGTGTTAATAAGCAATATGATATATATATATATATATATATATATATATATATATATATATATATATATATATATATATATATATATATATATATATATATATATATATATATATATATATATATATATATATATATATATATATATATATATATATATATATATAAAATAATATATAGTCTCATGTCAAATTTAAGAAGGTACAGAAGTATAAAATTATTTTTTAACATTCTGTATCTTGCATATAAATGAAAAGACCATAGTGTTAAAACACTCTGATCTCCATTTTTCCTCACGATTTTTCCAATAAAACGAGAGCTAGAAATTGAACTCAGAACTCTAACGTTTTAAATCAGATTTAGAAACCACAAGATCATCAAAAAATATGAATAATTTACAATAACGATACTATAGTTTTAAACAAAAGTATTATTATACTATCCAATTTTACTTATAAAGAACACCAAATAATAGAAGTATGCAGAGTAAAATTTTGTTGTTTTTTTTTTCAAATGAAGTCAATTTAATATTATTCTTTAGTTTGCTTATTTTTTGTAAATATAACAAGTTCGACGCCCGCCCAAACCATAATTGTGTGTGTACAAGTAAAATACACAAATATTTCGCCCTCGCTAATATCGGATGGGACGGTAATTCGCATTAAAAATGCAAATGATATAGCATACGAGCAACCGGTAGCGGGGTCGTCGAACGTTGTACGTATCCTAAATGTTTACTTTGGTTGTTAAGTGTTAGACATATTGACGACTTGGTAAAGGAGACTTGGTTTAAGCGGGTTTGATTTCCGCTTTGTGTCATTTTTGATATTTTTATTAAGTAGTGCCAAGCTGTCGTGATACAATGGGGTAGAGGGAATTGCAGGAACCATCGGATCCTAATGTTAAGACATACCGTTCTTCGCTTCCGCTTTTTTCGAGGCACTGTTTGTTGAGTGGCGGAACTCAACGCTCGCTTTGCAAAAATATTATACTTGAAACTGTCACAAATAAACAGGTATTATTTTTTTTAGCCTCACGCTTTATCCCGCATATGGCAGGGTAGGCAGAAGGAACTGCAGGAACCATAGGAACCTAGTATTAAGACACTCCGTTGCTTGTCTCTGCTTTCTCCGTCCCCGCTTTCCGCCTTTTTCCAGGCTTTGCGTGTTGAGTGGTGGTAGCGTACTATTATTTTTCATAAAAAAATAAGCCAAGAAACATAACTAAACAAAAACTGAAAACCTTTTAAACTACAACTGTGTATTACCCGCTGTGTATAATATAATAAATAAACAACAAATAGATGATAAAATATAATAGATACGTGCCCGTCCACCGACGTGACTCACGTGTAGAGTGCATTTCGAAATTACGGCAGGTACGGTACACGTACACGTGGCCACTTGACATCGAACAAGACAATATTCTATTTACTGTATTTGTATTTTGTTTGTATTGTAAAGTTGGCTTGAACATTTTAATAAAGATCTATTGATAATTTTTTCAGGTTTCAGCTAGTTTATATATAAATATAATAAAATATTAAAAAGACTGTTGTGGTTTGTCGATTCGGTTCCCATTTGGGGAATATGGATTGTCTTCTTTTCTATTTTCTTCGCTCTGGCAACTACGCAGTGTTGAGTTCCACCAATTAACACGCAATGCCTCGAAAGTAGACAAGTAGGAAATGGAGTGTCTTTACACTACGTTCTCACGGTTCCTGCGATTCCTTCCGCCTACTCTGCTTTGTGCGGGATACAGCATGAAGCTAAAAAGAAGCATTTATTTCTTGATTGAATATAGTCATAAACTTGAGTCTAACATAAATTTATGAGTTATTATGGTATTTTTAGTAATACAGCTAATTTATTTAGTAATTGTAATCTTTTGAAATTTATTCAGTAGCAATTAATGTAACTGCAAACTTTCTATTGAAAGCCTTCTCCAAAGATTTCCAGATATAGTCTTGGGCTATTTTCTTACATTCTGGACCTTACCTTTAGAAACCTTACTCTAGGACTTTTTCGGTTCAGCGATTATCTGTTAGTTTAGCATGGTCTAGATCTACTTGCCCACTTAAACCCGTTTTCACTTTTGGATAAAAATTAGAAAAGGGTTCCCAATTTAACCTTTGTTATATAGTTTTTGAATCCACTGTGGTGTTATAAGATAGAGTGTACTTGAAGTTTCGATAACGTAACTATATTTACTTTCTATGTAAATATTTAAAGAAATAGATAAAATGTTTTTAAGTTGTCCATAACGGTGTCTTTCTTGTAATCTATGCGTGTAGTGTCATCGACAATGGCATATGCAAAGAATAATGCATGGGATATGTATGTACATACAAAATTTAACTATTGTGTTCAATGTAAATATATATATGTTTATAATATATATTAAATATTTAAGTTCAATTGTATATTAAAAATTTTCATATCTTTTGTTACAGGTAAATTTATCACTTATATACGACTGCTGTATAAAAAGAATGTAGTATGTATGAATTTATTAATTTCCTAATTTATTTTTGTTCTTTTAAATGATTTTTTTAATATTCTTAGTCGTCTACTTGTTATTTGGTTTGGTGTAAGACTAATGCAATGGTAATGGGTTCAATCCAGATCAAGCGCTGATAAGCGAAACATTACATTGATTTCTGTCTCAAAAATTAAACGGAAAAAGAGAAATGGTGTGTTTTAGGTCCTATCTACTTCACTATATCGTGATAATCAAATATATTTCTTAAATTGAATTCTTTAGAAACATTTAAATTTACGAATAAAGTTTGTAAAAATATAGGTACATTAAAAAAATATATTTTGACCATTTTGAATATGTATATAACGAATCCTACAATATAGGATATATTTTATTAAATAAAATTGCGAAAAAATCGTATAAACAGTGAACGCAACGGGACAAAAGGTTCTCAATCACATAATGGTGTCCCTGCGGTAACGGCGTTATAACGAGACGTCTTTTGTCATATAACACGCTCGAATCCACTTTTTATTTTCTTCATACTATATCCCACTTTTAGGAGGATAGGCAGAGAGGATCACGTGGACCGTAGAAACCTAGTATTAAGACACTCCGTTACCCGCTTTCTGCCTTTCGAGGCATTACCTGTTGGTTGGGTGGCTGAAACGGATTGACGTTTATTTCTAAGGGAGGACCAGCGTGGCGCAACATCTGTCTGTAACGCGACGGTTGCTGGGTTCGATTCCCAGTCGGGGAAGATGGATTTACCTATTTCCATTTTCTTAGCTCTGGCAACTAGGCAAAGCGCGACGTTGAGTTCCACCACTCAACACGCAATGCCTCGAAAAAGGCGGAAAGCGGGGACGGAGAAAGCAGGGACTAAACAACAGTGTCTTAACACTAGGTTCCTATGGTTCCTGCAGCTCCATTTGCTTATCCTGCCACTTGCGGGATATAGCGTGAAGCTAAAAAAAATAGTAAAGATTGTTTTAATTTTCTCTTCGCTTATGCTATTTATGATACGTATACATTGTTACTATAATTTTATTACTTAAAACGCAATAACGCAGAAATCAAAGACAACCGACCGCGTGTTACACTACAACAGTGCAACACTGTAATAATACTTAAGATAAAAGTACGTTAACATATACATTCCAGCGATGTGTTTACAAAAATAACACTACAATAAGTTCGTCTTTTCGTTTCTAAGGGCCGGGCCGTGTGATTCTGACAATCTTTTAATGTTTTTGGCTTTATTTGTTTTATCTTCTGAGATAGGAGTGTAAACAATATGAGTTGTTTCTAATATATTTTCGAAATCTTGTCGGAAAATTGAGAATGAAAAATTTTACCACCAGGTTTTTTTGCAATGCGATATGAAATGTGCACCCTGCACGTCGTGTAACTTTACCTTTTCTAAATTAATAAAAATGTATAGATTAACAAAAATCTTTATTCTCTTTAAAATCAAAGGACGAGTAAATTTTCTTCTTATAATAAAAACTTATCTGTCGCACTATATAAAGACTTAATGCTAAGTGGTTCATGGGATATATATATATATATATATATATATATATATATATATATATATATATATATAGATATAGAGATATATATATATATATATATATATATATATATATATATATATATATATATATATATATATATATATATATATATATATATATATATATATATATATATATATATATATAATTCGGAAAGCATATTACTTCTTTAAATATGGTTTAAGCGGTTTAACTCAGCGAGTAAATTGCCATCGGCGGTGAAATGGAATCTTATTAAAGTTGCCGGCTTAACCCATTGTTGGGTTTAGGTATTTTATCTACCATTGAGTCGTGTGAGCTGCTCGTGACAGATATTGCTTATTGCTTCGCCGTAATATAAGGTGGAGTACTTAATACTATTAGAAGTCAATAAAAAATGTTAAGGATTTTCTGAAGAAAGCCTTTTAATTTACTTTTTTTCTGGGTTAGTATTTGTTACGGATTTAATTCCCACTCGGGGAATGGACTTTTTCAGTTCTATTTTCTTCGCTCTGGCAACTAGGCAAGCGCAGCGTTGAGTTCCGCCACTCAACAGGTAATGCCTCAAAAGGCAGAAATCAGGAAACGCATTGTTTCATGTTAGCTACCTCCTATTTTATTTAGTCATTATTTCAAACAAATTCATAAAAGGGGGTAGTTTTAAATCAAAAAGACTATAAAAGCGTTGAATTTATGTCAATCGGGGCAGTTGCTCGTTGGCAACGGCCTGTACTGGAAGGGAACTACCCTGAAGTACTGTTATTGAGTGATTTAGTCATTCTATGTAATTGCGAGGAATCTATGTCCGAATATAGTCGAACTTGTGATCAATATGTGTTTAGTGTTTTACATTTTTTTAAATTATCTTTAACCACTTCTCAGTTGCTGGTATTCAATACTAAGTTCCCACGTTTCCTGCAGTTCCCTCTGCTTATCTCGTTATGGACGGGAAAAAACGAGAATTTAAAAAATTAGATTCACTTGATGCTTTTTCTCTGACTCTAGGTCGCATTGAATCTATTAACAAGATGTAATATTAATTGGACCTTTGACAAGAAAAATCTTTTTAAGGTCTAAATCTGATTTAAGCGCGTCCTATCAAATATTAGTTTAAAAATAATGACAAAGTATCAATAATTATCATCATTATATATTATTTATGAAAGCGTTTTGATTGCGCACACTTAGAGAAGCGAGTTTTTGACCGAGATTTTTATTTTAGTGCCGTTTTAAGATTGTCATAAAGACAGATTGGTGAAAAATATAATCGGGGTTCAAATTCAGTTCTATTGATAATCGATTAAACAAACTTTACAAGTTAGCCAATTGAATTTGCTTTAAAAACATTTGCGCTCGCTTTTTGTCAGTCTTAAAAATTATGTTATATATATATATATATATATATATATATATATATATATATATATATATATATATATATATATATATATATATATATATATATATATATATATATATATATATATATATATATATATATATATATATATATATATATATATATATATATATATATATATATATATATCCTAAAATTACTTGTAGGTATTATATTTATAGTCATTTCTAAATAAAATATATGTACAATGTATATACACATATATATGTGGATATTATAAACATACATTATATTTAGAAATGACACTCCTTTGGTGACATTTCCATTGAAAAGTCGACCGTGTTAAGTAACCTTTATTTATTATTAGTTTAATATGGGGCAAGAGGATTATCATAAATGGTCGGTTTGCTCGAGTGCCACTCGTCAAGAGTGTGGCTCCATTGTTAGCAGACATTAATTTTAAAACATAGTCGTGATAAATTTACATAAAATGTTATAAAGAATTAAATATTTCACGTGAATAGTAAATATTTATAAAAAATTTACTATCGTTGTTATAGTAAAATGGTTTTGTATAGTATTCTACTATTGTGCTGGCAGTATCTTTGTAATGGAATAATGGGCATATTTGTAACTGAATTTATTTGCCTTCACGCGTGAATGCTTCAGTGAACTTTAATGCCAAAAGAACTTTGATATGGATCAATAAAATATTTTTAGGTCCCTTGCTCTTGCAATTTTTTTTAGATATATATTAGCAATTGTCATTTTTTAATACCAAGATAGGCAAAAAAAACTATAAAGCACTCTGGTTACTTACATTTCGCCTAATTTTAAAGATATTGTGTGTCACTTTACGGAATTCAACGCTGCGTTTTGTTCTAGGAATGTAAAGCAGGTTGTTTTAGCAGAACCAAATTTAAACTCGTACTAAGAAGCCGACGTTGGTCTAGGAATAGGAGAAGGAGTAGACTTATCTTTAAAAACAGGACTGCTGCTAATAATCTTAAAAATAATTAAATTATAGAGAGAAGAAATTAAGGACCGTCGTGGTGCAGAGGCGCAACGTCTGCCTGTAACGCGACGGTTTCTGGGTTCGATCCCCAGTCAGGGAAGATGGATTTTTCTAATTCCATTTTTTTCGCTCTGGTTTACTAGGTGGTGCGGTTTTGAATTCCGCCACTCAAACACGCAATGCCTCGAAAAAGGCGGAAAGCGGGGACGGAGAAAACAGGGACTAAACAACGGAGTGTCTTAATACTAGGTTTCCACAGTACCTGCAGTTCCCTCTGCCCCTGCCTTGAGCGGGATAAAGCGTGAAGCTAAAATAAAAATTTTCTATTTACCTTGAAAAATTTCAATTAAAAATTTTGATCAATTCAAAAGAACATAGAGTGAAGTACTCCTCATACGTCACAAGCTGACACCATCGTTGCCCCACCTTTATTTTTTCCATTTTTCTTCGATTGGAAAGCATCGAATCAGGATCGAAGATATGATAATAATCAGTAGTTCTTACCTATCTGGACGAGAGCTGAAGTTTCATAGCATGCTTCCTTTGTATATAAAAGCGGGCAAATAAAAAAAATCTAATAACTAATCAAATTCTAAAAACTATTTCCTGTAACTTCAAAGCCTCTACGCCCAATAAATTTGAAACACATTCACTGCACTATTGTAAACGATCATTATAAATATTTAAAAGATTATTTTATTCAAACGCCCTGTGTGGATTAAGCGAACTTTGTACTAAGGCGGCTTAAAATTTAAATGAGGTTGTCAGTCGAATAACTTCACTATTTACTAGATATATAGATAAAATAACTTTGATCTCGATCACACTGAAATGTTTGTGCTGACTGAAATGTTTTGTAAAATAATTTTTCTATCCATTTTTTTATTGTTAAGTGTTTAGTGTAATAAGAGGGTAGTTGTAAATAAAAAATATTTTAAAACTTATGAAATCTTGTCAAGACCATTTTCGGTTTATGGTATTAAGTCCCTACGAAAAAAATGTACTTTTGGATAAAAGTAGTCTGAAGTATTGTCAAATAGAAATAAAGTAGAGCTGTGTATGATCCATGTGCATGAAGCACGTGAAGTTACTGTGAATGCAGATTTTGGATTACATAGAAAACATAAGCGTTAATTGATAAATCATAGTCCACTTATCAAAGAAAGCCATACAACATAAAATAATATTTCAATTTGATCCACTAGTTCTTGAGATTAGCGAATTCAAATAAACAAAATATTTTTTTCAATATTAACATAAATAATAAAATGTAGAATCATTAGCTTAATAATTATACTATATATAGATAATATGTTTTTATTTTTAATTAAAAAAAATCACCATATTGAATTTAAAAAGAAAGAAAAAATGGAGTGTCTTGACACTATGTTAGAATCAACTTAATTATAGAGAATATATCACGGATCTACTAATAAATGTACCTAAAATCGCTAAGAGCATTCTACATAATATATTAAACAACAAAGAACATTTGACGCCAGTGCTCATTTTAATTCAACGTCGTACGGATTTCAGTGACTTTGAGTGGAAAATTATTTTGAGGTATTAAAGCATTTTGTATACAAAGCGGTGCAATTTCGGAATGCATAGTGACTCATTTAAATTTTATACGTGCAGTCAGTTTTGCGTACATTTTTATGTAAATTGCTAGTAATATAACCTAGTTTTTGAATGTTTTTAATGAAATATATTACAAAAGTGAGTGGTTTTTGTCGCAAACTTTAATATAATGTAAATTAGATCTAGAGAGTGATTAATATATGAATTCGGATATCTTTTTTAAATACTTACTAAGTATATGTATTAATGTACTTATACTAATTAGTAAACATATGTATGCAAATGAGAGGACCGTCCTGACGTGGAGGCGCAGTGTCTGCCTGTAAAGCGACGGTTCGTGGGTTCAATTCCTTGTTCCCAGAGAAGATGGATATTTCATTAAAATTTTCTTCGCTCTGGCATCTAGGCAAGCGCGGCGTTAAATTCCGCCACTCAACACAAAAGCCTTGAAAGAATGCCGAAAGCTGGGATCGGAGTGTCTTAACACTAGGTTCTCACAGTTCCTGCGGTTCAATCTGCCTTCCCTGCTCTATTCGGGATAAAGGGATAAAGCTATAAAAAATGTATTGAAATGTGTTAAAATTGTATACTACAATTTTTTTTAATTTGTTCAAGACCATTTAAAAAATGAACTGAACCTTAATACATTGAGTTAAAGTTGTATTATTTTTAATATTTAACATTTCGTTAGGTAGTTTTTTTATTTATGTACTTGTAATTTACTTACAAAGAAATTTTGGCAAGAGAGGTTGCTTTTATAAAATATTACCTTTTCCTTAAGTGCGGCCATAATCAAGTGGAAATTATGAGATATATATCAAATATAAAACGTTCCATATGCTTCATATAATTTTTTTTTTTTTTTTTTAGCTTCACGCTTTATCCCGCACAAGGCAGGGTAGGCAGAGGGAACCGCAGGGACCGTGGGAACCTAGTGTTAAGACACTCCGTTCCTTAGTCCCTGCTTTCTCCGTCCCCGCTTTCCGCCGTTTTCGAGGCGTTTCGAGCTTCATATAATATATGTATATATAGCCTATAGACTATATGAAGGCTATAGTCTTTCTCGATAATTGTCCTACAAATCCAAAATTAATTTTACAATTCCAATTGGTTGTTTTTGTCTTTAAAGTTTTATAATATAAGTATAAAAATATAAATATTGTAAATAATGACACCCTCATGGCTCAGTTGCAGCATTTTTAGTAGTTACGAATTCAATTTAATATACATATTTTAAATAAAAGCTTACTTTATCTGATACTAAATCATAGAAATTGAGTATTAATAAATATTTTTAAATCAATTTACAATATAAACACATAATAATGAAAACCCTAAAATATGATTAAAATTTAATTATTTGTATTTTGTATACAGAGTTATTTGATTTCTCTCGGGATTCCATACGAATTGGAAATAACTGGAAAACTTCAATCATCGTACATTGTTATTATCAAGCACATATTTTGGGGTTAAATCGGTTCAAATAATTACCATTGACTGATTAACAAATACTTGTAACGTGTTAGCGTGTTTCGCTTTTTTATTCATCTTCACGCTTTATCCCGCACGAGCGGTAAGCAGAGAGATTAGAGTCTAAACACTCCGTTTTTATTTGTCGTCACTACACTTCTACTAAGATAACTTATGTACCAATATTAAAAAACACTTATTAATTTCATTTAAATCATATTAAAAAAAGAGCAATTGCAAAGTAGAAATACAATCAGGTCATTTACTTAGCACGTGTCGTTTAAAGCTCAGCTGTTCGGGCGTCGACCGATGACGTCACACGCCCGCCCTATTCCGCCCTTCCCCTACCAACCCCTTCCCCTTGCCGCCCTTACCTCTTGCCCCTAAAGGACAATTATTTGCAGGATACCATTCATCAAAATGAACCCCGAAACCTGGCTGTATCGCGAAATAGGGTGTTTTTTGCGAAAATCGCGCCGTTACTGATTATGTAATGGTTTTCCAGCGATGAAATTGTTAGTTGTTATTTAGTCATTTTTTTACAGCTGAATTGTTATTAGTATTAAAAAAGACTCTAATTTTAGCAGGATTTTCAGTATTGTCCTACTGTAATAGTGCGATGGTCGTAGATTCGACCCCTGTATAAAATACAAAGCAATTTCTATATCAATTTTGTGTAGTGTATTGTTTTATTGTTGCGTGAAGCTCTCCACATTCTGCTTTTTTTTTGTCTATTGTCAAATTTCTTTGTTATTTGTCTTGCTTATGTATTTATAATGTAACATTCTATGATCGTGACTTAATCGCTTCTCCACAGCATTCATCTTTCTATCAGTCTTCTTTTGCAATATACTCGTGAATAGTCCGCTTAAATTGTTTCATTTAAAATGTATAAAAATCAAAGAGCTTATTGTGATGTCTTAATATCACAAATAATAGTGCTCTATCCTTAAAATCTAATAATTCTCCTAAACTGTCATGATCAGTATGAGATAGTGACTAAATTCTCCGTCTATATACAGCATATGGAATCGACCACGTTATCGATATTATATAGCTTTTAAACTACAAAAATTATAGATATCACATTATTAATTGGCTCTAAAAGATTATATTAACTGTACAACTATAACGCCGCAAGGAACTGTGCTATTTAACTACCTATTAGTTTCTCTTATATTTTGATATGTTGTACGTACATTATTATTATTTTCCTCTCCTCTCCTCGAAACGATAAGAAACGGAGTGTCTCGACACGATGTTCCTTCGGTTCCTGCGATAGGCAAAGGCAGATATATATATATATATATATATATATATATATATATATATATATATATATATATATATATATATATATATATATATATATATATATATATATATATATATATATATATATATATATATATATATATATATATATATATATATATATATATATATATATATATATATATATATATATATATATATATATATATATATATATATATATATATATATATATATATATATATATATATATATATATATATATATATATATGTATATATATATGTATATATTCGTCATTGAAATATAATCAGATCTTGCAACAGCAATGGACATAAGCTGAAGGTCCATACTAATTTTATCGTGACATTATGAAATTCTACGTGGGCGTCGCCTACAACGGTTAATGTAATGTAAACACCGATGCAAGTGTCTCTTATATTTTATTTTACTATCGCTGTTTTTAACTCGTTACGTTCTTATTGTTGTTTGGGAGACGAATTTAAAATTGTCATTTTTTTAAATATATTATGTATGGGCCAGTACGTTTTTCTAACTGTAAAAACACTCCGCTTTCCGCCTTTCTGAGGCATGAATGAGTGGCGGAACTCAACGTCGCGCTTTGCCTAGTTACCAGAGCGGTATGTCTTCGGTAAATGTTACTTATGGCACAGCCTAGCGTCTCATGTATATGGGACAGTTGTAAGTTCAATGTTATATGTTGCTATACTTATACCTATATATAGCATATATCTATGCTTACCCTGCTATACCTTTGTGGAAAATAGTAAGGTTGTAATCGATATTGGATTTATGAAAAGCGTAAATCGATTTCTCGATGTGAAATCAATTACATTAACTACGACACGATTATAATCTGTCACAGATTAATTGAAATGGAGACACTTCAAAATATTTGAAATAAACTTGTCCTTATGCTCAACTGAAAGCTAATAACTTCTCATACTCTACTTTCACCTTCCAAATTCGCTTATACATTACAAAACAAAGGGTTTTTGATAAGATTTTCCTAAAAATCACTCAAAAAACCTTGCAAAAACAAAAATACATATAGTGTATAACAGAATATTACATATATTCAATATTTTTTATTAAAGATTTCTCAACTGTACGTTCTCACGGACAAGTAAAATCGCGGGCTGCGTAACCTTGCGTACGATAAACATGTGACGTCACGTCTATATATAGAGTGTTTGTGTCGAGCGCACGCGCAGGGGTCAACGCACTGACTATCTGAACTAAAGTGGCTGGTTACACGCACGTTTTATGTACTAGATCGTAGCTCATAACCTAGTATATGTATAGTGTTTATATGTCAACTAGTGCTTCGCTCGCGGCTTCGTTCGCTTCGACTATGTCACTATACTATATTATATGTCACAATATTGCTTATTAGACTTTTTCGATAAAAGCTATGGAGCGTGTAATTTCTTTTTTAATTTGTATCAGTATATTTTGATTATACTGTTAACATAACCCTATTACTCTTCATAATGTTAATAAATATAATATATTTATATGTTGGTGGACATTTGTTTAATACCGTATAAAAATACTAAGTTTTTATCGTATATTAGCTGAATCCTTTTAACCTATCATAGTGAAATAGTCGTGCCCTAAAATTTTAGAGAAATACCAAAAAAAAATTGAAAAAAATGAGGACCGTCGTGGTGCAAAGGGGTAAGCGTCTACCAATAAACGCGACGGTTTGAGGGTTCGATTCCCACTCGGGGAAGATGAATTTTTCTATTTACATTTTTTTCGCTCTGGAAACTAAGCAAAGCGCGGCGTTGACTTCCGACACTAAACACGCAATACTTCGAAAAGGCGGAAAGCCACTAACCAACAGAGCGTCTTAACGCTAGGTTCATATGATTCCTGCAGTTTCCTCTGCCTTTTCTGAAATATGCAGGATAGAGCGTGAAGTTAAAAAATCAACAACAAGTAAATATTCAAAAATCACAAATCCAACAGGGACTTTTGGCCCGAGCCCGGCGTCCAATGAAAATACCGATGCCAGCTTATAAGGATGACTGAGCATGTCCTGAATTGGCATTCGGTTGTCGGGAGCGCTTTGTTCGTCGTTATCTGGGCGCACAGCGATGCTAGTAAAACGCTAAAGTTAGATACGCGTTACAGGGCCACCGGATTCTATAGAAATACTCAACTATGCATAGTACAAATATGCTACGCGTGATGGAGTATAGGATGGTCACTTTGTTTTCGTCTAATGTTTTAGTTGTAAAGTTTGTATTTGTATTTGTTTATGATAAACCAGAGTGAAAGAAACATAAGACTAAAAAAGTGAAGAATATCCCATGAGATGTAAAGAAAGAAATCACTCCACCCTCCGCTAAAAAATCTCTTCGCTCTCCGCAGTCATGACGTAGGAGAGTATAAAGTCTAGTGGGTAGTATAGAGCTAACTGAATCTACACGTGGTTTGATCATTTTATTTTGAAAGAACCGTTTTTTTATATAACGGTATAAAATTTACGATTGTATTATATGCAAAAGTGTTTGATAAAATTAATATTGTTAGCGAAATATTTTCTTACATTAATTAAATCTATCTTTTTTCTTCACACTGTACCTCACTTACAGCTAGGAATTGGACTTAATCGTCAAGACATTCTGTATATAGTTGAGATCTACTCTGTCCAATTTTGAAAATATTGCGTTTTGAATGTTGCGATCATCGGCGGAACTCAACGCCGCTTTCTCTTTTGTACTACAAAGACTGCTTTCCGCTGCGCTTCTGTGTCCTCCTTTCACGCGGAATCTATTAATATATCATAAAATAGAGATACTAAAATAAGAAATCACTATGGTTTTTCTTTCTTTACTAAATTGTATTTATTTAATAATTAAAGACAAGGCAGAAAGCGGAGTACGGAGTGTCTTAACACTAAGTTCCCACGGTTCCCGCGAATCCTTCTGCCTACCCTGCCATGTGCGGGATAAAGCGTGAAGCTAAAAAAAAATAAAAACAGACAAATACTAGTATGCTTCATCAATGAATTTAGTTGTTATCAATTCAACTGACACATACGTATATACTATTTAACTAATGTTGTAATGTACACTGCAATAATTTACTCAAGTACTACGCTTACAGGGTACATATGTAAATGGGCGCGAATTTATATACATTTTATGATTTTATTGCTATGAAAATATTTAGTAATGAAAATAATGTTTAATTATTAAAAACAGTAAAAACTAGTTCTTTATGATATTATTTTTGAATATTAAACAGAAATGTCAGCTGTTAATTAAATAAAAAGAACCTTATAATGAAAAGTTGATCTCATGTGTATCGCACGATAATAAACCAATTGATATTACTGTGTTATTTTAATATGAAAAATGGACTTCTAACAGCAAAACCTTGGCCTAACGCCGACATATACGTGTTGGTTAGATATGAGATAATTTAAAAGACCCCAAATGGGAATCGAACCAATAACTATCGGCATACACGTAATTAATATCTAATATATTAGCTTATTGTATACGGCCATTGTTAATTCAACGGCAAATCTCAAGTAATTTACACAAACAGAGTGAGGTGTGGAAAGAGAGGCGAACGTAACTCTTGTATCTCGCTTCATATTTCACGTAACGCGGTCGTTCAACCCGCGATTACTTTAGTCGCAATTTTAAACGCACTTGCTATTATTGTGACACATATTTTTTTTATTAGGATTTACCTAAGATCTTAATTATTTATGCCAGTGGGTTTCACTTTGACAGCGGTTGATTGATTGATTCTTTTTGGGGGAGTGGTTAGATTTTTTTTTAATTTTTCCTTCTGGCAACATTATTATTGACATTTTGACGTGTAATATTGCGAAAATTTGGCGGGAATCGTTTTCATATTAATGTTTCGCTGCCTATCCTGCTAAATGCGGGATAAAGCGTGAAACTAAATAAGCATAGTTCTAATTTCTCTTTATTGAGAATTTTTTATAAAATTTTTGACATCTTCAAGTAAAAATAAGCTATTACACAATTAGAAAGTAAGCTTTTATAAGACTAATACAATTATTTAAGATTCTTATCGTCCAAAGTTACGATATTATGAAAAAGTAAATTCAGAAGTGCCGAGTTGTTAAGTGCTTTCTACTTTTAATTAGTTTCCAAGGTTTTGTATTGATTGAATCCACGATTGACTGTAGAGTATCGACATATATATCATATACTATGATATCTATGTCGATATATTTTTGTATCGGTTAACATATATATAACAGCATATACAGAGGACACATAGTGTTAAAACACTATAGTAAGAAAATTAAAGTAAGCTGAAATCGCAAATCGGTGAAATTGGTGTCCTCCCATACGCTTACATACATACATTTGTGTATAGCTAAGTTATTTTGTACTTAGTGACAAATTTCATAAGCCAACCAGTCTAACGGGCCGCGGATTCGTACATTGAACTCTCGCCTTATAGAGTCAACACGTATGCTATGACAGCTAACGGTGTGCTCTATTAGGATTAAATATTTAATGGCGATTAAGGGCCGTGCTATATATATATATATATATATATATATATATATATATATATATATATATATATATATATATATATATATATATATATATATATATATATATATATATATATATATATATATATATATATATATATATATATATATATATATATAGATATATATATATATATATATATATATATATATATATATATATATATATATATATATATATATATATATATATATATATATATATATATATATATATATATATATATATATATATATATATATATATATATATATATATATATATATATATAGCAATATACAGCAATGGCCAAACAGGCCAATAAGTGAATTTTGTACATATTACTACCATCAATGAAAACTACTCTCTGCTTTTCACCTATAGATAAAGTATAATAGTAAAAAATCCCATACATGTACCATGTTGCCTCACTAACCTATTTCCGCCATGACTTTCACCGTGTCACAGAGGTGAACCGATACGCTCTAAATATAAAAGTTTATGATGTCTTCTAGAATACGCACAGTGTTTTAACGAAAATAACTCTGCACGCAATAACCGTTATGTCACTGTATGGAATTGGCGCCTAGTTTTGAATGACTTGTTCCCATGACTAAGAACTATCAAATAAAATGAGATTTTTGGTCATATTTTGTAATTTTATACAATTAATTAATTTTGTATTTTTTTTGTTCTTTTTTTTTAATGGCGTTCTTTTATTGTCTTATGTTTCTGACATAAATAGAGAAATGTCAGAGACGGAGAAAGCAGGGACTGAGCAACGGAGTGTCTTAACACTAGGTTCCTATGGTTCCTGCAGTTCCCTCTGTCTACCCTGCCGTGTGCGGGATAAAGCGTGAAGACATAAAAAAAATAAGTTCGATCCGCACTCCGGGGAATGCATTAACTTTAATTAATTAACATTTACACTTAAATTCATTTGTTTTATAATTTTTTGCTATACTAAGTGCAGCTATGACGTCTGCCACTCAACACGCAATATATCTAAATGAGGTCTAGCTATAAAGAAATCTAATATTTTAACACTTAAAACTTCAAAACTAACTATTTATATTACAAATAACCTAAAAGTCATTTAAACATATAAATATGTAGTAATACAAAGCCACGTATATGACGTTGGAATATGTCAGTTCAATACTTATAGATATATATCTAGAGGTAATTGATATATTCGGGTTTTCCGGCAACGTTTGTAAACATACAAGTTGTTTGGAAAGGAACTGTTGATACATATGACATATATGTACGGAGTATGAAGAATGCCTTCATATATTGTTGATGACAGTAGAGTGTCACTCAGTTTTTGTTATCACTTCTATACTTAAAGAGAACCTAGATATTTTGAATCGAATGTCGTAAGTTAACGCTGTCCTTTGTTTTACTAAGAGTAATAAAAATTAAAAATTTTAAGTAAATTACAAGACCATCGTAGCGCAATGGCGTAGCGTCTGCCTGTTAAATCGGAGAGATTGTATAATTACAGTTCATTTTTCTTCGATCTGGCAATTAGGCGAGCGCGGCGCTGAGTTCCGCCACTCAAAAAGCAATAACTCGAAAGGCAGAAAGCAGAGAACAAATTGTCTTAACACTGGGCTTCCTACCTGAGCTGTGGCAGAATTTCCATTTCCTTCATTCTGGCAACTAGACAAAGCGCGGCGTTGAGTTCCGCCACTCAACACGCAAAGCCTTGGAAAGTGTAAAACGGGGATCGTAGTGTCTTAACTCTAGGTTCACACGGTTCCTACCAACGTGTTCCTACAACGTTCCTACAACGTGTGGCAGTGGGAGAGCGTGACTGCAGACGTGTTGGTTGCCTTTGATCCATACTTGTGAAAAAATTATGTTTATTTCTCTGTCCTCTGTTAAAAGAAAGAGCGGAGTTAAGAGTTGTCATTCAACATTACATTTATCAGAATTTACAGCCGATATTTTTGTAATATAATGGTTTAAGAATTACTTATAGTATAATTCTAAAGCTTTCTCTTTACATTGAAAGGCTTAAAATTTATTATAGATTAATAATATAACATGTTTGTGTCATATAAATTTAATTCAATTCAATTTAATTCTACAATAATAGATATAAATATATATGTTAATGTTTATATATGAATAGAATCTATGACCCTTCGCTAGATGCCATTGTATATTGAATGGCGGAACTCAACGCTGCATATTACCTCATCAAAAGGAATTATGTTTAAGCGAATCCACTACTACCGCCTCTAAAAGTAGACCTTAATAGTTTGTCAAAAAACCCTTTTGGCCTTCACATTTATCAACCGATTGTATTTTAATAGCATCTTGACACAAATGTATTAAAAGAAAAATGTAACTTTATTTTCGTCTTCTCATCTACTATTTATCTTATATTACGAGTTAAGGCCTCTTCAATAAATATCGTAATACCTAAATTGTAAACATTCTTTACCTAAAATTCTGGTGCCAAGCATTTTTTATCTCTGTATATTCGTGCTAAAATTCAAAATGTGGCCAAACAATTTTAATATCTTCGCCCATATTAAAAGAGTTTATATTTGCATATTCCGATGGTACAGCTAAAAATCATAATATCGAGAATTACTGTGATACACGTGGAATTCATTCGGAATATTAATAAAAAAATCACAGTGCTCTGTTATTTTAGTATAAGTGCTGTGTTTGTTTGTTATGCTTTCAATTAAATGGTATTGTAATAATTATATATATATATATATATATATATATATATATATATATATATATATATATATATATATATATATATATATATATATATATATATATATATATATATATATATATATATATATATATATATATATATATATATATATATATATATATATATATATATATATATATATATATATATATATATATATATATATATATATATATATATATATATTTATATATATATATATATATATATATATATATATATATATATATATATATATATATATATATATATATATATATATATATATATATATATATATATATATATATATATATATATATATATATATATATATATATATATATATATATATATATATAACGAGTAGTGAGAATTGCTTGGATATTTTTTTTCTATAATACTTTTAGTCAAAGTGGACTTGATAGCGACCGGATGTGGAGAGTTCTCTACCCATGACAGTGGTAAATGTAAAGTCATATTAGGTTCCTTCTGCCTACCATGCTTACCAATAATCATTCTAAGATCCAAACCAATAACCAAAATGAAATTTCTAAGAAATAAACGAAAATCCTGAAAAGCGAAAGCGTCTTACATATAGCTCTTTGTTTTGTAATCGCTACAAAAAATATGGCCTTTCCAATAAAGATTACAGTTATATAAAGATGTCGTCAAAGTAGGGCGCCGGATTCAATTAAGCGGCTGAATCAACATATATATCTGTATATGTCCTAAGGTCTCGATATGTAGGATACCTAGCACAAAGCCAAAAAGATTCCGGGAAAAACCTGACCCTTTGAATTACTTTTGAAATCTCTATGTAATATTTCATTTCTTGCTATTTACCTTTTTGTGATGGGATTAAGATATATTTGCTGGTGCGAAGTTAGTGTTTATTTGTGTCTGTGGACTGTTTCTTACTTAAATAGTTTACGGCTATATTACGGTGGATGCTATACGTTTATCTAAAATATAAATCAAGCGCGGCGTTGAGTTCCGCCACTCAACGTGCAATGCCTTGAAAAGGCGGAAAGCGGGGCGACACGAGGTTCCAATGGTTCCTACAGTTCCCTCTATCTAACCTCCCATGTGCCGGGTAAATGGTGAAGATATAAAAATACTAAATTTTTATATAATATTTTATCTTTGTGTGGTCTCCCGAAAATCGACCCTCAGTGTTACTATACGTTAACTAGTTAGCTGTTCGTCGACATTAAGAAAAAAATACTTTTAGAAAAAACCTTGAACTTAGTGGCTTTTAAACCTCCACTTCTTAGAAAATTTGCAGGTTCAAATCCAGGTGTTTAAATTTACAAGTGTTTTTTTTTTAAGTATATACTCATACGCTATTAGTAACTTAAGCCATCTGTCAGTCAGTCAATAAGGAACATATTTTACACATCTATATTCATATATTGAATTTATCCAGTTTCGAGTCCAATATTCAAAAGCAAGTTTAAATCACTTTCTTCACAAAGCAACGATGCGTTTACGTAGAAATGTAAACTTAATAGCTCTAATAATAAAGTCTATTTTGCATCAATAACCATAACGACCTTCTTGAGACATGCATTCGTCAGATTTAACTCTGATTTGACATTTTAGGTCGTCACGAACTTTTCAAGGGCATACAACATGTACTTAAAACTGCTCTATATATAAACCTATTATCATTCTGTTCATAACTGTATTTTCAGTGGACTATCGTAAAACGGTCTGCTAATTAAAGGCTATGGACTATTTAGTTATATAGTTAGTTAGTAATATATAGTTAGTTTTAAAAAGATTTTAGTAAGCTGAGTGGTTGATTATTGAGTCTTAAATTCTGATTTGTAGTCTATTTCATCGAATGGACTGAGTTGAGCATAATTTTTTAGTTACTAGATTGGCAGTTAGAAGTGTGATAAGATTTCACGAATTTAACTTAAAATTCTATTTTATTTATACTCAAAAATTAGATGTTGAACCAGAAAAAATCAAGCCATATAAAAAGGTTGTTCTTACTTACCTTTTTTTACCTTAATAAGCAAACTTTTACATTATTCCCATATAAATATAAATTCCCTCGAATTAGATTAGAACCCTGTACCACCAAGCAACTACTTTAGTATTTATCACAATTTCAGTTGTAATAACTGCAGCTGGTTAAATATGATATTGATATAATTTAATGTCACTATGTATACACGATTCCTTGTTTAACTAAACCTAATTTAGTAACTTATTTGCTCAGTTGGGGACATTACTATATATATATATATATAATATTAATATATATATATATATATATATATATATATATATATATATATATATATATATATATATATATATATATATATATATATATATATATATATATATATATATATATATATATATATATATATATATATATATATATATATATATATATATATATATGTATATATATATATATATATATATATATATATATATATATATATATATATATATATATATATATATATATATATATATATATATATATATATATATATATATATATATATATATACATACATACAAAAATATGAGAAATCCCATGTAAATAATATGAAATCGATTGTTGGGTGGGTCGCAATCCGCAACTAATGACCGACTAACGACTTAAGTTCGAGCCAGACGTTTGCTCCGAATAATTGATGATCCACTGTTTTCATAAATGGGACCTAGTGTTTTAGCTTTTACAAAAGTGCTTTTTACATTATTGAAAATTAACTTATTATTAAGACACAGTTGTATATTATACTGTAAATTTTATAGTGAAATGTATGGTGGATACAATACCTATCAAAGTTATATGATTTTAAAATTCTATGTTATAGATTCTTAAGGTGAAAAACAAAGTTAAGCTATAAATGTTAAATGTTTTACACTTTGTTTTTTTTATTCTAAAATTTTCCCGTACATGGGAGAGCAGAGAAAGAGTACTTAGTGGTAAATTTTTCTCTTTTCTGAATAAAAATTAGAATTTAATCTAGAAACGTTTTATTTGTATTCGCTTCATACTTCGCAAAGTAATATTAGTGAACAAATTGGTTGACAGCTGAGTAATTTGTAATGTGCTTTGACTAACTAGCAGAATAAACCGATCCGATATATTACATCTTTGACGTGTCTCATAATTATTGACATACAGTTTGTATTTTGAAATAAAGGCCGTACATTTGTATTTTAAAATAAAAGCTAGACTTGGGGAAGATGGATTTTGCATTTCTATTATAGTAACTAGGCAAGTGCGGCGTTAAGCTCCGACACTCAACGAGCAGTGCCTCGAAAAAGCAGAAAGCAGGGAACGGAGTGTCTTAACACTAGGTTCCCAAGGTTCCTGCGGTTCCCTCTGCCTATCCTGCTATGTACAGAACAAAAGCGTGAAGCTAAAAAAAATCACTCGTAAATATTTTAAAAATTTCATCCTGAATTTATATCTTAAGTTTTATAATTTCATAATAATCAAAAGACGCTTAAGCTCAGTTTCGTTAAGTACATTTCTGACTTAGATTTTACTGGAAAATACAAAGTTATTTAATGAAGACATTGCACGTTATGTGGCAGAACTATACGTCGTATTTTGTCACAGTAAACTGAATCTACAACCATACGATGGCTTCTTGATTTTTCTCGAATCTTCTTTTCTTTCTCGAACTCTTTATTTCTATAGCTATGAAAGGTTTAACAAGGGAGGGTGATATATTTGCAACATTGATATATACATTAGTACAGATGAGTCACTGAAGACCTATATGTACCGTGTTGGTGGGAATTTATTGTAACACAAATGCGTTTTATCACATTATTTTTACTTACCCTCCTTTGTCATTTTGCGATGTGAATTTAAATTTTATGTTTGTAGGTTTTTTTTAGATATAATTAATAATACTGCATCTATAGAAAGATAACCAACTGAAATAAATGTTATGATTGACGCAGCTGAACGCCGCACCTTGTATTACTAAAGCAGCGACAAACACTGCTTCAATGCCGCCACTACAGCCTCAATGTTATTTCAAAATCCTTACATTAAATCTTTTGGTTTTGATTTCATCACATTAAATGCATTGCAGTTCTCGTCACTTAAAATTTCTGAAATAAAAAGATAAGAAAACTCAATAGATTTTTTAAATGTAATTTAAAATTAAATTGATAAGATTCAATTGATTGGTACCTAAATTGTTTTTTTAGCTTCACGCTTTATCCCGCACATGGCAGGGTAGGCAGAGGGAACTGCAGGGACCGTGGGAACCTAGTGTTAAGACACTCCGTTGCTTTGCCTAGTTTACCACAGCATCGAACCGAGAACGGCCACGACGGTCCTCAATATACTTGCTATATTATTATTATGAAATAAAAAAAAATCGCTGAGTTAAACACTTTGAATCTTATGAAGTACTGGTTCTAATTAGAACATTCATGCATTTGAATTATATCTATTTT
Organism: Dione vanillae; assembly: GCA_037178615.1. Taxonomy (NCBI): domain Eukaryota; kingdom Metazoa; phylum Arthropoda; class Insecta; order Lepidoptera; family Nymphalidae; genus Dione; species Dione vanillae. Next base: position 1,617,633 of record JAZFAU010000147.1, read on the forward strand.
TCGAAGAAGGTTATACATTGCGTAATATAGCCTATAGCCGTTATAGATTATATATCATAACTTATATATATATATATATATATATATATATATATATATATATATATATATATATATATATATATATATATATATATATATATATATGTATATATAAACTAAGGCATATGACATATATATATATATATATATATATATATATATATATATATATATATATATATATATATATATATATATATATATATATATATATATATATATATATATATATATATATATATATATATATATATATATATATATATATATATATATATATATATATATATATATATATATATATATATATATATATATATATATATATATATATATATATATATATATATATATATATATATATATATATATATATATATATATATATATATATATATATATATATATATATATATGTCATATGCCTTACTTTTTTCCAGTTAGCAAGTCGAATGAAGGTCCAAGTAATATGTGCTCTAATATATAATAAAAGTTTTACTATAGTGGAATAAATACGGTGTTTCATATAATATATCGTCAGAGTTTACCACAAATTGCGACTAATGAGCGACTAACGACTCGAGTTGAAGTTGGTTTTGAATAATCGATGATTCGTCACGTTGCCCTACATTTAGGTATATATTACTTTACGTGTACGCTATGTACATATATTATGTACACTTTTTATAAACATAAATATATGTTATTTTTTTTAACAACTGCTAATACTATTCACGCTTTATCCCGCACATGGCAGGGTAGGCAGAGGGAACTGCAGAAACTATTGGAACCTAGTGTTAAGACACTCCGTTGCTTAGTCCCTGCTTTCTCCGTCCCCGCATTCCGTCTTTTTTCGTCGCATTGCATGTTGAGTGGCAGGAACTCAATGCCGCGCTTTGCCTAGGTGCCAGAGCGAAGAAAATGAAAATAGAAAATTCATCTTTCCCGACTGGGAATCGAACCCAGAAACCGTCGCGTTACAGGCAGACGTTACGCCTATGCGCCATGACAGTCGTCTATTATATTACTATTTCCACTGTTTTTCATATTTGTTTCATTAAGTATAGATTATCTTAAAATAAGTTGTTTTAGGTTCAATCTATTTCATTGATTTCTATAAATTTTAATTCATAAAGGATTTTTTTTAAATTTTCTTTTAATACGAAACCTCGTTTCATATAAATGTTACATTATGTTAAACTCGATTAGACACTACTTTAAACTAATGTTAAGTCTAATTAGAAGTATCTTTCATAACACCAGTATAAGTAACTATAAAATAAACGTTAGCACTTATGTAACGATAGTACAAAATTGTTATTGCAGTACAAAAGTTTGACCTGAAGCGTTAATAGCTTACCAAAAATAATACTGCTTCGTTAATAGATTCTATTTTTAACAGTGTATTAAAAATATTTTAATGCTGTTTTACAATTAAATAATTATTAATAATTATCACATTTTGATAATCTGTTTTAGATGACAAATAAAAAAAGCCTAAATGTCGACATATCTTTATCTTTACCTTATCTTTAAGTGGCCATTGTCTAAGTATAAAAATATTTTGACTTTTGTTTGATTTAAGGTCGTATCTTACATAAACCTAAAAGCTGGGCAGTCAAAATTAAAGAAATTGTGTTTTGGAGTGGTATATCTCATAGGTTTGTCTTTCAAAGCAAGAAAATATAAATATATGATCCCAGTCCCTATTCGGGATTGAACCTGCAACCCGTGTTAAAAGTTCAACACCTTCTTGCAGCGCAGTGGTATAACAGACTGGATTTATTGACATAAAGTGTTCTGTCCCTTTATGTTTCTTACTTAAGAGTTTTTGTGTACGCAATTTATCTATACAGGTAGAGGATATCCGGTCACTTTTAAAGTTATGGAAATCTAAGGCTGAAGAATAATGAAAATTGCGTTCAATAGCTCTGTATTGTAGATACAGTTTTTTAGAAAATAAAACAAAAATGTATATTTACGTTCGTTCGTTCGTTCGTTCGTTGTTGAGAAAATAAAACAAAAATGTATATTTACGTTATATCACGCATGAAGCAGAAAGCGTAGTGTTAAGACACTCCATCTAATATTCTATTTATACGTTTCAAGTGTCAATTGCAGCTAACAAGAAGAAAGATCTTTAAATTGATGTAAACACGTATTATGCAACTGGAGCTATTTGCGAACTATTACACGAACATCCGGTCGCACACGTTGCCAACTATGAGAGAGTTTAAACACACAAAATTAAATTTAAGCTTTTTAGTTCGACTTTTTTTACGTCAACTTAAAAGTTAGGAACTGACCTCAGTGTTAGATAATGATTTCTAAATGACAGTTGTATTGATGTACTAAGAAGTGAATGATAAGAACTGCATTTTTAAAAAAGAAACTCTAATTAGTATTGTAATTTTTTTACTAATTTTTATATATATTTATAGTGCCTTATATATATAGGATTGAACCGCTCTAGTATATGTTATAACGATTTTGTTATATATAAAGATATGAAGATTTTGCTTATCTACACCACTAATTGTTTGAATTGCAAAAAAAAACTAAATTGAATAGTCCGCTCATACAGAAAGACTATTGGCATAAAGCCTATAGCCTCCCTGGCTAACATATACAATCTATTTATATATAACGAAAGCGAAGCGAAACCGCAGGCTATAAGGCGAAATCCCAACACGTTTGGCTCACAATACGGTATAGCACAACTAATTGTTCAACGCCCGCTATCGCCGGCACTAAAAATTTAATGCTCCCTAATTTCGTGCGATAAACTTATCGCCACTTCGAAATGGAATCGCCGCTACATTGTCGCACAACACTCAGAATAACCTTTGTATTTACTTTCTTTGTACATTATTAAATTGTTGTATAAACGTTGTAATAAATAATGTAAATTATATTTAAATTGTGGACCGTCTCAGAGGCGTAGCGTCTGTGTGTAAACGCGACGGTACGTGGGATCGATTACCGTTCGAGGAAGATGGATTTTTTATTTCTATTTTCTCCGCCACTCAATACGCAATGCTTCGAAGAGACGGAAAGCAGAGAATGGAGTGTCTTAAAATAGAGTTCTTAAAGTTCCTGCGGTGCACTCTACTATCCTGCTATAAGCGGGATAAAGAGTAAAGCTAAAAAAAATCAATTTAAATAGGTTTTGTTAGGAGAGGAGAGGAGTGTCTTTAAGAGCTATTATAATTTTTATTGTATTTCTTACTACTAACAGATTCTTTAATTCAATCCAGTCTGCATTATTGTATACGATCATACTCAGGGATAACTGATTTTTATTTATATCCATCTTAGGGATCCAAAAATCTATATATAAAATGGATTTTTATTGTTATGGATAGTGCTATTTTTATTTTTTTTTGCTTCACCCTTTTCCCGGTCATATGAGAGTAGGCAGAGGAAAATACAGTAACCTAGTGTTAAGGCGAGTGCCTTAACACTAGGTTTCCCCGCTAATTCCACAGTTTCGAGACATTGTATGTTGAAAGGCGGAACTCAACGTCGCGCCGGCCAGAGTATATTATAATGTTACTAAAAGCTCCCGTTCTTAATAATATCTTATCACAATTTTATATATAACTTTGTTCTAAATTTTTAAAAACATAAAATAGTTAAAGCATTTACCCACTTCTTATCTAAATGGGGTGAACTGAGCTTTTAGTTTAGTGAACGCAATCTGCATCCTCAGTGTACTATGACGTCATTTCGTAAAGTGGTCCCTTGACTGACCTAAACTTGCACGATATAATTTAATATGAAAGAAACTGTATTTTTTGTGGAATTTAATGATTTTTTGATCTTTCTTCTTGTAAATTATATATTTGTATGGATTTTGAAGTAACATTTTAAATTTTATATGCTTTTTGGCTATAATTGTATATATAAAGCTAACCAAAGGAAAGCTAAGTTAAGGGTTTATCTTAAATTATTTATACAATGGAAACGTGTATTATAAATGTGATTTTTTAATTATTTTTTGTTCAACGTTTAAAATTCATTAAAATATTTTGTTCAGTCGATGGACTATCTATTTATCGAGAAAGGTTAAAGGCTGTATTTAATTATATATTGACATTACGTTAATAGTTGTATATTTTATACGGTTTGAGGTACTTATTACAATTCTATTTTTTTTATCTACACACTTTTATCCCGCGCATGGCAGGGTAGGCAGAGGGAACTGTAAGAACCATATGAACCTAGGGTTAAGACACACCGTTGCTTAGTTCCTGCTTTATCCGTCCCCGCTTTTCGCCGTTTTCAAGGCATTGCGTGATGAGTGGCGGAACTCAACACCACGCCTTACCTAATTTCCATAGTGAAATAGAAAAATCCACCTTACTCGAGTGGGAATCGAACCTACAAACCGTCGCGTTTACAGGCAGACGCTTCGCCTCTGCGCCACGATGGTCTTCTATTACAATTCTATATATAAATATATAGTATTTAAAATTTGAACTTGATGCCGCTAGAAAAAATCAACAATCAACATCAAACATGGGGTTAGACACTGGTCTCATCTGGTAATTTATTATTTTTTTTTTGTGTTGACAATTTAATATTTATTTCATACTTTTTGCGCTGTCAATTTTTCCGGTAATTTAATTTTAACAAAGACGCTGCTTCATCAGAAAGGTATTTGGTTCTTCACGATGTTTAAATGCCATTCTTTGGAATACTTACATTGTATTTGCTCATCGCTTGCTTTTTTTAAATACAAAAAGAATTTACATAATAAAATCACTTAGTTTAGAAAATATTTTTATATACCTGTATATATTTAATATACAATTTTTTATAGAGTTTTTGCCTATCGCTGTATGTAATTGTTCGAAATGAAAACAAAAAATAAATAAGTTCAATAGTCCACTCATCCGGTAAGACTATGGCCATATAGCCTATAGCCTCCCTGGCTGAATGCATTTGCATTATAAGAACACACAACACGTGTCATATACAACTATTATTTATATACTACGAAAGCGAAGCGAAACTGAAGGCTATGAGGCCAACACGTTTGAGATTTCGCCTTATATCCAACGGTTTTCAATTTTTATATCTCCTCTGCTTGGATATGAACTGGTAACCTTAGGTGTAATAAATAAGCCTACCACAATACCATATATGCAAAAGATGTTTAAATATATTATATTCAGCACACTATACTCGTACGTCGTCCACTAGGCACTGGTCCCAATTTGAACGTCTTTTGTTTGACTTGGAGTTTGCATACGCTGTTTAGTTAGACAAAACATAGTAATAATACTAAGCTATTAGATTGTTTACACAAATTCTAAGATTAAGTAAATTTTCATAACTGTCTTGTGAAACGTTGTTGTTGTTGTACGTTCTACGTTCTACGTTGTCCAATTCAGAGCTTTTGAGAGAGCTTTCTTGATCAAAATTGCTTGAATAATGATGCTTTTGCAAAGTTCCTATTAAATATATGAAAAAATTAAATATTTCATTATTAAAATTGTCACGTGGCGCGATAATGTGGTGTGTTTCATTTTTTTTTGGCTTCACGAAAGAAAAGAGAAATTCTCGAGCAGGAAAAGATTTCAACTTTCTCGTGATGTGTTGATTGGCGGAACTTAACGCCGCGTTGTGTTGTCAGATCTTATCTCATCACCAAGATGACTTTGTTGTATTTTTTAATGATAACATAACTGAAGACATTGAACATAAGGCTCAGGTGCGAGTTGTAATATCAATATGTAATTTGAACCTAATCTTATTGTATTAATTAAATGTATACTACATTATAGATAAAAAAATATTGAATATAATAATTATATAAAGTGTAAAATTTATAAAATATAAAAAAAAATAGAGACAAAAGAAGAGTAAAGAGAAATACTCTAATTCAATTTCATTTGTATAAAAAAAATATCAAAATTTCCAAGCTTTTAACGTTTATTTTCTGAACAAACACTAACTTAAGGACAACATTCATCCTGCCAGTAACCTTGCCTCACGACAATACATCACCGTAGGTTTCTGAAGTGGGATAAACAGTTTAAAGCAAAGCAAAGTGAACGGGAAGTAAATACAGGGTGTGTGAGAACAAAGAGCGGCCGTGATTGTTATCGATCGGCGCCCTCCGCCCTGCGCCGAAAGGGCCTAGGCTACATAGTAATCAAATGCACTTGTCAAATTACCATTACCAAATCCTGATGTCTTGATAACGTTGACATACCTCTTATCATTCCCTCTTATGATTAACTCGTAGAATGAGAAGGCAGTTGACACAATTGCCTATAATTGTATTGTGATGATGAATGGTGTAAGAGCTGTATGTTATTTAAAATAATAGGAAAATCTATATATTATATGAAATATTAGTAGCTAAGCTAAAATACAGTTAAGATCTTTGATTTTTATATATTTTAAATAAACTATTTATAAGGATTATTGGCGTTTATTGAACTTTTTTTGGAAAAACGACGTTTCAAACACTTTGCAGTCACGTCACACAATAGTCACAATAATTATATCAATTGACAGACGAATGCCACCTCAGTCTACCCGACAGTCTTCTGACCACAGACTACTGCAAAGTGTTCGAAACGTCGGGTTTCCAAAAAATATTAATACACGCGAATAATATATAAGGATCGAGAAAATCAAAGATCTTATTAACTATATTACAGCTTAGCTATTTGTATATCATATAATATGTAGATTTTCTTGTATTTTTTTTTGCAAACAAAATGTACTCAATTGTTTCTAAGCGGAGAACGGAGTTATAAGGTAGCAGGGTACAGCTCGAAGATGTAAAAAAGAACCAAAAGCTTTAAAGTTTTAACGTGTTCCTGTATTTTTCGAGAGAAGCTCCATTTTATTTGACCCTAGGGCACGGAGTGAAATGCAAACAAACTTATGAAAAGCTTACTGACCTTTCGTATACACTTTTACTACTAAACCGTACTCATTTGCAATATTACTCGCGTTATTTGTATAAATTGTATAAAGTTTTTATCTATTATGTCCATTTTAATATTAAATTTTTAACTTTTACTTAATTATGTAAGTTAAAAATATAGGTATATACTTTAGATAGCTTCACGCTTTATCCCGCACATGGCAGGGTAGGCAGAGGGAACAGCAGGGACCGTGGAAACCTAGTGTTAAGACACTCCGTTGCTTAGTCCCTGCTTTCTCCTTCCCCACATACCGCCTTTTTCGAGGCATTGCGTGTTGAGTAACGGAACTTAACGCCGCACTTTGCCTAGTTTACCAGAGCGAAGAAAATGGAAATAGAAAATAAAAGCCAGAAACCGCCGCGTTATAGGCAGACGTTGTGCCTCTGCGCCACGACGGTCCTCTATATTATTTAATATTATTAATATTATATATTTAATTTTGTAGGATATTTTCTGAATAATTCCATTTCAGAACGGTACGAAGACGTAGATAAGAGGTTTTTTTTTTTTTTAAGCTTCACGCTTTATCCCACACATGGCAGGGTAGGCAGAGGGAATTGCAGGAACCATAAGAACCTAGTGTTAAGACACTCCGTTACTTAGTCCCTGCTTACTCCGTCCCCACTTTCCGCCTTACGTCTTCGTACCGTTCTGAAATGGAATTCAGAAAATATCCTACAAAATTAAATATATAATATTAATAATATTAAATAATATAGAGGACCGTCGTGACGCAGAGGCGCAACGTCTGCCTATGGAGTGGTATAATGGAGTGTCTTAAGTTGTAATATCTCAGAATTTGAACCCAATTTTATAGTATTAATTAAATTTATATATATATATATATATATATATATATATATATATATATATATATATATATATATATATATATATATATATACATATATATATACATATACACACTATAATATGTATATAGGCTTATTAGGCGTGAAACATAAGCGATAATCATGAACGTTTATTGACCTGTCATCGGTGCCAAATGCGTGTCCAGATGGCGTAAGTGCGAATTTTTATGGCGCATATAATTGGGCTGCCTTTTACGCAAGTTATTGAATGAAAAATTGTTTAATCAAGCGTTGCCTATTTATAATACATAACTAACATTGTAAATGCGGTTGTTGTGATTTAAATTATATTTTTTAAAATAACTTACTTAGTGAAATCTAACCTTCCTGATTAGTTCTTATGGGCTTTACGATATAAATATACTTGATCTCTTTGTGAAATGCAATGGTAGCAGGTTCGATCCTCGTTCGGGGAAGTTGAATTGATTGTAAGTAACTCATTTCTCTATACTTCAAACTGTATACTAATCACACAATATGCAAAGCTGAAAAAAATACATGTTACGCTTTATTTGACGCTGAAACGACTTATATAAAGGTTAGGTATTATAGAAAGTTATTACATTATGCTCAAGATTTGTGTTCTCCACAAATTTACTTATCGGTAAGTTCAATTTTCTTTTCACATGTGATATCTTTATTAATTCTTAAATATCTATATAATAACTAATCTATATAATCTTTATAATTCTTTCAAATTTAGTTTTCAATATATATATATATATATATATATATATATATATATATATATATATATATATATATATATATATATATATATATATATATATATATATATATATATATATATATATATATATATATATATATATATATATATATATATATATATATATATATATATATATATATATATATATATAAATATTTGCAGATAAACCTAGCTATTTCAATTTATCCGATAAACTAAGGATCTCATCTATAAATAGATCGTCCTACAGTTTCGTAGACCCTTACACCCGTAGTTTTAGTGTTTGCTCAGCAATTCGCGCCCTCGCCTGCGCCCGTCAGTTCTACTTGTACTGCTACTGTTTCATTATATCGTGGTAAACTGTATTGGATACATATATATATATATATATATATATATATATATATATATATATATATATATATATATATATATATATATATATATATATATATATATATATATATATATATATATATATATATATATATATATATATATATATATATATATATATATATATATATATATATATATATATATATATTTTTATACGTAACATTTATTCCTTTCATAGTGAGTTAGTTTAATACATCAATATATAACTATTAAAAATATACTATGTTTATTCGAAGTGGTCCACATTGGCTGCAATACAGTCTTTTAAACGTTGAGGCCAGTTATCAATAGCAGCACGAACTCTTTCTAGAGGAAAATTCTTCACTGCCAACCGAATGGATCGTTTTAGGGACTCCAAATTATCATGGCGTTTAGAGCAAGCCTTACTCTCTAAAACTGACCATAAATCATAATCCAATGGATTTAGGTCAGGACTTGACGACGGCCAGTTTTCAGTGCTGATAAAGTCCGGAACGTTAGTTTTCAACCAACATTGGGTGGATCGAGCTCTATGACCCGGTGCCGAGTCTTGTTGAAAGCACCATTCTTTGTTATTGAACATGGTGTTAGTTAAAGACTTAACTACCGTCTCAAGAATGGTATTTTGATAAACTTGTGCCGACGTTTTAATACCTTTTTCACAAAAATATGGCTCAGTCACCCCTTCATAGCTAACACCCCACCAAACCATCACTGAAGTGGGATAATGCCCACGTTGTACTCTGTTTACTAATTGCGAAGCTTCTTTAGAGCTTCCAGCATAAATACGGTCATTTTGTTTATTAAAATACTGCTCAATTGTAAAAATTTTCTCATCCGTAAACAAAATTTTTTTGTGACCTCCCTTTGCGTACCGCTTAAGTAGTTGTTTGGATTTTACCACCCTATTCTTCTTTAAATTATCAGTTAAGAAGTGACCAGTACGTCTCTTATAGGCTGCAAGTCCTAAGTCATCTTTTAATATACGCGACATGGTTCTAGGAGCTATCTTCATCTCCCGCGATAAAATCTTTTGCTTACGGACAGGATTTCTTCGAATTCTTTCCCTAACTGCTTTAATCACCTTTTTCACACGAACGGTACGTGGACGGCCAGATCTTTTTCTGTCACAAACAGAGGAGGTATCATTGTACCTATCAATAGCCCGGTAAACAAACATTTGACTAATACCAAGCGGGTGGAGGGTTTTAAAAATTGCACTTTTCTCCATACCTACTTTATGTAAGGCAATCACAGCGATTCGGTTCTCTTTATCACCCCACTCCATTTTAATATAACAAAATATTTAACAATATAATGGCGCGAAAATAAGAAAACACATCAAGCAATCATATAAAAATGACAGATTCCAAATTCAAACCTAATATTTTCTTTTTTTGAATAGTAACAGTATTTATGGCCAGACTAAGTATATATATATATATATATATATATATATATATATATATATATATATATATATATATATATATATATATATATATATATATATATATATATTATATATATATATATATATATATATATATATATATATATATATATATATATATATATATGTATATATATATATGTATATATATATCTATATATATATATATATATATATATATATATATATATATATATATATATATATATATATATATATATATATAATATATATATATATATATATATATATATATATATATTTCTATATATATGTATAAATATTTAATATAAAACGCCTTTCTAACTTGGTCACAAATAAGTCAGTGTCAATTGACAGATGAATGACAGACGAATTCGCAATCTAATGGGGTGATGCCTGTAATTGAGTCATATCATTTTAAGCTCATGGCTAGCTCATAGCCTTGTGTTTATTTTGTGTGTTGAAATAAACGTATTTTAGTCAAAATGCACGAAATGCAAAAGTTTTAGGTACTTTTTTTATTTGAACGAAGAAAAATTTAGAAATTAATTATTTTTATATTTGATCGTATAATAGAATACATATATAAGTAATTTATTTATTATTTATGTTGTAAAAATCTTTAAAACTTATCTGAAAATCAGGTTTAGACTAGGTATTTTAGTCTAAGACTTTAACTTTAGCTTCGTACAAATCGCCGGGCTCCGCATTTCGAAGCAATGCGTATTGATTGGCGGAACTTAACACCGCGCTGTCCTGTTATCAGAGCGAAGATTAAAAAAAAAACATTCTCTTCAAATGGAAATCGAACTCGTTTAATTTGGGTACTATTTAATAAAGTTATATTGAATATTCAAAACAGATTGTTGGCCGATCGCGTGTTAGAACCATATCGATCAGTTGCAAATAGCGATGTGTAATTAGACGAGTCCGTACAAAATGTATTGTAAAAAATATGAATTACCGATTCATAAAAAAAAATTATGAAATTTTTCACTTTAATTTTTTTACATCATCGACTTATGACGTCATGTGCTTGTACATAACGATTGTCTTGTAATACGAAAGATTGTTAATGTTTAAAACAATATGTATTCCCTAATTTCGTTTGATTACTTGTTTCGTTTGATAGATATTTCAATTTATTTAATTTTTTTTTAGCGTAACGCTTTATCCCGCTTTTTCAGGGTAAGCAGAGGGAACTGCAGGAACCATATGAACCTAGTGCTTAGACACTCCGTTGCTTAGTCCCTACTTTCTCCGTCCTCGCTTTCCGCCTTTTCCGAGATATTGCGTATTGAGTTGCGAAACTCAACGCCGCGCTTTGCCTAATTTCGTTTTATCATAGTTTTGTTTTATCCCGACATTTATTGTTTTTTCTTCTCATTATTCCTTTTTCATTCCATTTTATTCCGTAGGAATTTCGAGAAATTGTGTTTTAATCTAACTGTATTCCCTTTCGCGAAAATTGAAACAACATTTTTCCAATTGTTTATCAAAAGCAAGCGGCATGCATGCACAGTGTTTTTTCACTGCACTCTTAAACAACCCCTGAGCTGACAATCATTAAATATTAAAACTGCTATTGGGCGCCATTTGCGTTAATACCGTGTCTATGTTTACGTAAACTTTGTTTTAGGTTACACACTTTAAAGGAATAATATACCTTATAGGAATTGTGTAAGAGGGTAGCTGTGGTTGTAGAGTCAAATTATCGTTATCATATGAGTAGTGTTGAGAACAATCACTTATAATCGCAGTCGTAGGTTTGTTTCCCATCTAGAAGCTTAAAACACTTTCATTTCCTGTCTCTTAATACAAAATGTCTTGAAAATAACAGATTGTAAGGCCAGAGTATTTTGACACTAACTTTTCTCTGCACTAAATTTTGGGATATAAATTAAATGACGAGAGAGAATGCCATTTTTATTTGTTATTTTGATTTTTAAACTTTGAGTAGCGAAAATTTGTAAAAATCTCTCTACAGAATATAAAACATATAAGAATTTCGACGTAGCGTGAAGAAGAACGCATGGCTTAGTGGTGATTATGCTTGCATGGTTCACAAAAGGGCGCGGGTACAAATCCTCCTGCGTTCAAATTTTCGTATGTTCTTTTTTTAGGTATTTTTCTATCCTTAGTGTGGATTAACACTTTAAAAATCATATAGATTCAATTTATATATATAGATTAAAGTTAATTATGGCATTATACTTATGTCTTGATAACATTTCTACATTAAACATTTACTGTTCTATGCACAAGCAATTATTGACCCGATTCGGGAGCACGCGAGCGTCGGTTCGACACGTGGTTTTAATTGCTGGCATCTAGATATGATTGCGATACGATGTAGCTACTTTACAGTGAATTCAGTTGAACTGCTTTAAACTTAGTTACGCCAGTTATTGTATATATGTATTTTGTTTCTAATTAAACATATTTTGCTTATTTATCTAAATTGGAAATTATATGCTTTTTTGTTATACTTTTAGTTTTATTATGACATTTTGAAAGTATTGAGGTTTGGCTTAATTTTTCAGTTAATAATGAGTCAAATTATATTAGAAAAAGTTAAATGTTGACTCATGTCTTGTGTTTTATTTAATTTTTATCACAGTTGCACCGAACTATTGACTTACTTATGAATGACAGACAACTAAATTTGTGATATGACAAAACTAAATGTCTTATAATAAGAAAATATTAATTCCATTAAATTAAAAAAAAATAAAAACTATTTAAATTTTTTAACTATTTAAATTTTATGTCATATTTTTTAAATTAATTCATAGAGAATGGAATAATGCAATGCCTCGAAAAAGCGGAGAGCAGGTACGGAGAAAATCGGGACCTATAGTTCCTGCAGTTCCATCTGCCTACCCTGCTATATGCGGGATAAAGCAGGTTACTCAATAATTGATATTTGCCCGTTCGTGTCTTGCCCAACTTGTCATGAAACCCTGTAAAAAAATCTTTATATTTTGCAAGATATTTTCTCAATCATAACTTAATCTTACGTCACATACAAATGCAAAACAATTCGACATACATATGTGCTCACGTAGCAACCCTTATCTAGATATCTTTTATTCCAAACATAGCACACGTGATGCCATTTCCAAAGACCTGTATCAATCGTCAGTACGCTTCGGTCCTTAGATTAAGTATATGGATTTTTTTAATTTTATTTCTGAATTTATTATAATGATTTTAAATGCATATATAATTTTTTTATAATAAGTTATATATTATATTAGGTATAGCTATAATAACGTAGATAAACATCGTCTGGGTTTGTCTTAGAGTCAAAATATCCTTTTTTTCTAAATCTCTCTTATTTCCTTAATCTGGTTCGACGACGCACGGCGTTGAGTTCCGCTATAATATCTCGTGTTCAGTATCTTGACGCTACATAGACGTTGTTTGTTATAATACAACTAGCTAATTTTTTAATTCGTTTGAACAAAGTGCGCCTATAGCTGCCTATATCTAAAAAAATGGTAAAAAAAGAATGTAAGTGAATTCTCTATTTTTAGGTAACTTAAAAATATTATAAAAAATAGTGAATTACGTCTACTTCAACTTAAAAAATCAAGTTAATAAATATAACAAAATCAGCAATATTGTAAAATAGCACACAAATTCTAGGCGAGAAAAAAAATAAATCAAAAAAGAACGGCTGACTCACAGCTATTTACGTTCGAGCACATACCATTTCCACAACTCGCCCCTCACGTAGCTTATAAAATATTTCTCTTTGTTTCAGGTAAGCGCTGTGGCACGTATGGCGAATCACGAAATACTTTTCCTTCTTTGTGCAATCTTTGGAAAGGTTGAAAGGGTGACATTTCTAAATAGGTATTGATATATATCTTGTATTAAACCTACCTATGTAGTATGTATAGGTGAGTACGTGAAAATGAAAAGCTTTTCAGTTATAAAATTTGAAATTCGCGTAGTATTTTTGATTATGTATTGCTTCATAGTGCAGTGGATGTGTAAATAAGATGGTTAGGTTTTGTTCTCGGTGGTATAAATTATTTTCTTTAGCCCCTTTGATCAGATTTAGCTTAACTTACTTAACAGCTACGACTTAAAATATTTTAAAATAATAATATTAAAGAGTTTAAATTAGAGGAGAACGAGGTAATTTGTCACTTACAAAAAAAAAATATTAATAATGTCATCCATTTGTGTATCAATTCAAAAATATTCATTCAAAAAGCCCTTGTAATGTACACTGCCGTAAATAAGTGTAAAATAAGTTCTTGTTATACAAAATTTTAATACGATACCAACAGGAAGGCGTTCGTGAAAACAAACAAAGTGTGGAGTAAACTTCATCGTGATTAATTCGAGAATAGCCAGGATTTAGATTACGCTAAAAATATATTATACGTATCGTGTTCCACACGTACACTCTTTTTATTACTGTGGGAGTGGAAACTAATTTATTATTTCATGTAAATGTATATATATATATATATATATATATATATATATATATATATATATATATATATATATTATATATATATATATATATATATATATATATATATATATATATATATATATATATATATATATATATATATATATATATATATATATATATATATATATATATATATATATATATATATATATATATATATATATATATATATATATATATATATATATATATATATATATATATATATATATATATATATATATATATATATATATATATATATATATATATAAAAAATGTTTATATGTAAACATATATACAATATAGTAGAAGAATACTGCTCATTTTAAAGTTTCTAACTTAACAATTTATGTAATGCTCTGTGAAGGGTTCTGTCTGAAGAAAATATATTCGTATTTCTAAGATTAAACTGTTTTTAATATCGTTACATATAAAGACTTTTTTCATTTAGGACAAGACCTTAGAAAAAGTCTCTATTTTATGACCAAATTCGAGAGTAAACACTGTGTTTTAGTGATGAAATTGTTGATGGTAGCCACGCCCGTCGCCTTTATAATCTGACGCCTCGATAGCTAATACAATTTTCACCATTATTTATAATTTACTTACGAAATAATAATATATTTGTTATATAATATATATATTTTAGTAATACCTCGTTCTTTGCATTTTGCCGTATGTAACCGTATCACAAAAAATCCAAGCTTTCGCTGTCAGCTGTTCACTTTATTTCCAGCTTAAAGTTTCATTGGTAGAAATTTTATAAAATAACGTGCAACCGTCAAAGCGAAATATAGTGAAGTAGAAATGTATACTACACTTTAAATCCGTACAAATAGGTATATTGAAAGTATCTATCTTCCACAATAATAACGCCCACTATGTCTTCTCTAGCGAAGGAGTCTAAGGCAAAGCTGGCGGAGGAAGATTAATTTTTATAACTTCACGAAAGCTTTTGTTCGTTAAATATAAATTATATTGCACATATTTTTAAGAATTCCTATTATCGTGGTTCGTGTTGCAGAAATATTATATCTTCACCGTTATAGGATTGAAATTTATTAGAAATATTCTTGAGGTAATAGAGAAAAGTTAGAAGTAGGTAGGTATAGAGTAGAGTATATGGAGATTTGAAAACGGAGAACGACGTGAATAAGGTTCTCCCTCTCTCTCTCTCTCTGTCTACTTGTGAAACTTACAAAATAATGACAGCAAAAGTTCTAACAAAAAAATTACATTAAAAATTGGCAAATATATAAGAATTTACTTCAAATTCGGTTCTACGAGTTTTGGCCAATTAAGTTGTAATGTAATACATTTATTCTCGTATTGTAAACTGTCTACGTATTGCACCTATGAAAAATAAACATATGTATATGTATGTACTTAAATATATTTTTGAAGTCACAGATTAAAAATAAAAACGTCGGAAATATGAAGTGGGTGTCTTAACTTTAGGTTCCTTTTGCCTACAGTTCCTTCTGCCTATTATGTGTGAACGCTTATGAAGCTACAAATTAAACTAATTATGAAAAATTTTAATTGTAAAATTGTCAATGCCATGGCTCTCCGTTTTGATAGATCTAGTACAGTATTAAGTTAATATTAGTGTCGAAAGCGGAGAATGGAGTTTTTTAACCATAGGTCGAGTGATCCTACTCTATTGTATCATTTCATTTTATTCATAACGCTGGAAAGAGATTATAAAAAGTTGTTTAACTCGCTTATCAGCCATAGCCTTAGTTATAAGTAACAATAAATATAAAAAAAATGTAAATATAAGAGTTCATTATGTATAATATTAATTCTATATATTATGTATTAATATTAATATAATAAATATTTATGACAAGAACATATGGAAAAAAAATACGCACTAAGTGTCTGTAGTGTTAAAAACTGTCATAAAAAAATCCTAGGTCGAGGTTCCTTATTCTCTTATATGAAGTGATTAAGGTGAAATTCATAACACAATTTTCCACTTTAACTCAAAACAGCTAAGATTCAAACATAAATCAGGCAAAGATAATTCCCCACTTTATTGCACCGCTCCAAAATCATTAGTAAAATTGCTGGCGGCTCAGCTTTTTAATAACGGCACGATTAACCTAATATATGGGAAAAGTTAATATTACACCAAATGCCTGAATATCGATAGCATTTTGTTTGTGCAAATAACAAAGTTTGGGGGAGGTTTTATTGAAGAGTGGGAGTTTCTACTCTGTAATGTGGAGGAGTATTGACTAGATTAATTAGTTGTTTATGATATGTACTAAGGCCATACTGCTGGTAGATTTTTCTATTTAATTATTCTATATAAAAATATATTTTGGAACCAGAAGTTCTTGAGATTAGCGTTTTCAATCAAACTAACTCTAATATTTGTTATTTAAAGTAAATTGAGGACCGTCGTGGCGCAGAGGCGTAAGCGTCTGCCTGTAAACGCGACGGTTTCTGGGTTCGATTCCTAGTCGGAGAAGATGGATTTTTCTATTTCCATTTTCTTCACGTTGAGTTCCGCCAATCAACACGCAATGCTTCGAAAAAGGCGGAAAGTGGGGACAGAGAAGGCAGGGACTAAGCAACGGAGTGTCTTAACACTAGGTTCGTATGGTTCCTGCAGTTCCCTCTGCCTACCCTGCCATGTGCGGGATAAAGCATGAAGCTAAAAAAAAATAAAGTAAATAAACATCAATATTATTTCTTTTTCATTAAGATATTGATCTAAATTCTGGGTGAAAAGTGAAATTAGGAATACTCACGGGAAACTTTGCGTGTTATGTGCGGGATAAAGCGTGAAAAAGTGATAAACAAATTATACTATTTTATATTACATGCTATAATATAACGTGTGAACAAATAAAACTTGTCCTGGTTAATTTAAAAGCGTGCACTCCCCAGGGATGTCCGTTCCTAGGTAGGTCTAGGGTTAGTGTTTGCGCACGTGACTCGAAATACAATTGTGCAAACGTTCCGAAGTAAATAACAGTGATGTAAAATTGCAAAGTAAATATGTGTCGAGTGATAGTCTTGTGCGCTACGGCCTACGTCTTATCGTCTTTTGGGTACGATATAGACTGAAAATTTGTATATTGGATATTTTTTAATAGCTTTAAGCTTTATCGCGCTCATAGCAGGGTAGGCAGAGAAAACTGTGAGAACAGTGTTAAGACACTCCGTTCTCCTCTTTCAGCCTTTTCGTGGCATTGCGTTGATTGACGAAACTCAACGCCGCGCTTTTGCTACTTGCCAGAGTGAAGTAAATAGAAATGAAAAATTCTATCCTTCCCGAGTGGGAATCGAACCTACAAAATAAAATATTATTTCATACTATGCCATAAGTCGTGAAAATATGTAGCGCTTGTTAATAGGAACCTGTGCCTCTTTAAAACTGTCCAAGCCCTGTTACCACTAAGCTATACGCTCTCGTCTATCTATATCGAAATTTTGCAACATTTAACAATATTTTATATAAAAAAGTAAATTTATTGTGATTTATTATGTTGTGGTTAATAAGTATTTACAATTTATATCAATTTATTCATTACCAGTAACTCTCTTAGCGGTTGACTAATAATACTTCTATTTTAGTTAAATTTTTATTTTTTTTTTAATTCACTTATAGAGAAGTAGTGTCAGGACACTGTTTTCAGTTTTACAAACGAATTTGAAATTTCGCGTTAAATAAATGCGCAGTGTTCAACCCTGTCGACCAGTATATATACATATATATATATATATATATATATATATATATATATATATATATATATATATATATATATATATATATATATATATATATATATATATATATATATATATATATATATATATATATATATATATATATATATATATATATATATATATATATATATATATATATATATATATATATATATATATATATTTATATATATATATATATATATATATATATATATATATATATATATATATATATATATATATATATATAGCAGAAGCAACTACTAGTATAATAAATGGGTAACAATATATCCTTATATTATAAAATTGCTGCAGATTAAAAATAACATGAGCGATGGAGCTTTTGACATTTGTTTGTAGTGAGATCTATTTTCATTTTTCTGGCAACAATTAATTAAGTTTAAACGCATCGCTTCCTGAGTAGGGTGTTTTGTTACTTATTTCTTAAATTAATATAATTTATAAATTAGTTCTGTTACAACCAATTTTTGTTTCAAACATGAAAATGATATATTTAGGGGATTTATCTGAGAGGAAAAAATATATGGGTATTTGTTTCTGCGGTAGATGTTCTGGGTTCGAATCCTAACTGGGGTGTAAATGCAATTTTCTTACTTTTTTAAAATAAAACACAGCGTTTATCATATCTTTATTAGCCAAGAACCAACACGTCTAAATGGAAAAGTGGAGAATAGTGTCATTTTCTTCAAATTTGATATTCATTAATAATATGTAAAAAAAACCAATACATATCCCAATTTTCCAAGCTAGAAACATAATTTTATCGTCATATTCGGTTGTCCCCGCCAATTCGAGTTCAACGCCGCCGCTGTCATATCTACGCGTCAACCAATTACTCAAAGTGTAATACCGAGCTTTCACTAAACTTATTGGTTTCTATATAACTCGTGTTAGACATTATGTGATTTAAATTTACACTCTCTTATGATGTATCGATGGCGATCTTTTATAGGAAAATTGACTTGGATGTATAAAAATGATGTGATATTGTAGTAAAATAGTCTTAAAGCAATGTTATTGATATTTCTGTGTGTTTCTAAAGCGTAATGGATTGGAGAAAGGTGACAAGGTTGTGAGTTCGGTTTGTACTTAATAAATAAATTATTTTAATTTCCAGAGAAAACGTCTAATATTTAAAATGCGGTGTAAATTTCCGGCATTTATAATAAATATTTTGTCTGTCCTGCCATAAGAAAAGTACAAAAAAAATACTTGTTTCCTGCGTATAGTCAGATAGCTATATTATTTTACAAAGAGGCTACCTTAGTTTAATTACTACTAACGTTAAAATACTTAAAACATTACTTTGTACGGGAATTAACAGCTTTATACCATGATGCTCTATTACGCCTGATCTTATATAATTTGACCTTTAAAAAGCCTTGTAAGCTCGCGTCATACAAATTTGTTCTGGCAGCCGATAGGTTAATCAACATTAAAATATTTTGGGACACCGTGCCCTCTCATTAGGAAAGCCCTTCGGTAGGGATAATAACACTTTGAAGTTAAGCCAACTAACCGAACTTAAACGGTCTATTGGAGAAGAAAATTTTGGTTAACAAATGAAAGTGTGCGTGTGACGCGCTCAGTGTTTTAATTGGGCGCTTATTAAACTCGGATTTTTTATAGAATTCTATGATTTTTAAGGTAAAATTGTTGTGGTTTTCGTAATTGTTAACTATAATTAATTAGAATTTGGTTAGATAAAGAGAAGCTTTAGAGAGACCTTATAAATCTACACTTAGGTCGTAAGTCCCAGGAAATCTTTCGTGGTCTCTCCATACAACGTAATAGGCTTAGCAACCACTCAATGAATGCATTCAAAAGAAATTATTTTTATGTATACATCCCACTTTTCCATACGTTTCTGCTAAATTTTTCTGAATAGACGCAGAATGATTGTTTTTCGTCGTTCTCCACTAACTTAGAACATTGTCGAAATCCAAGATTGCTATGTGATCAAAGGAAGATATACTAAATTTGGAATCCAGTATAGTTCAGTACAGTTCAGTTCTCTATTTAAGACGTTTCAAGCTCACCAGTTGAAAACAAATGCAGTTGATGAATATATGGTAAAAATAAAGCTTTCGATTATAATAGAGCATGTCGATTTAAGCAACACACTCTAGTCTGTATGAAGTGATCCCAACATTGGTCTCGGTCAGAAAATTACTACTTAATTATGTTTAATTGTGTAGACTCGAGCTTAAACAAGTTTAACTCAATGTTTAACTTACAAAGGATACGTGTGAAGGGTTGGAAATTATTATCTTTTATATATATGTATATTTTGTATAGCTAGTCTAACATAGCCTAAATAAACAGTCACGAGCCGCTTACATGGTTTTAATACTTTAGTTTTAGAAAAAATAATTGTTAGAGACACTTTGCCGTCTGCTCTTCGTCCGAATTCGAGACATTTCGTGTTGAGTGACGGAACTCAACGCCGCAGTTTGCTGGAATATCAAAAATTGTTTAACCCCAAGTGATTACGGAATCTACAACCATTTTGCTTACGGTTGAAGCTCCTCCTTTGTGTCAAGATATTAAATTATCTTTTCAATGCTTTATACTGGACCGATAGATTCGTCATATCTGTCTATCCGTCTGTATGTCATAGTCTTTGTTTTTGAAAGTATAAGAACTATATTAAGTAAATATATCCTCTGAACCACATTAAGATTTTAAGCGAAAATAGAAAAATAAGTAATTTTAGGGCTTCTCTATACTCAGAACTGAAACTCATTTTTTTTATCAAAATCATACGTATGTAACATCTACGGATAGATCTTCATTTAATCAACTAAAATAACAAAGAAAAATTTTATTTCATAAACATAAAACTTGAATCATTATATATTTTTTTTAGCTTCACGCTTTATCCCGCACATGGAAGGGTAGGCAGAGGGAACTGCAGGGACCTTGTGAACATACTTAGTCCCTGCTTTCTCCATCCTCGCTTTCCACCTTTTTCGAGGCATTGCGTGTTGAGTGGCGGAACTCAACGCCGCGCTTTGCCCTAGTTTGCCAGAGCGAAGAAAATGAAAATAAAAAATCCATCTTCTCCGACTGGGAATCGAATCCAGAAACCGTACGCGTTACAGGCAAACGTTGCGCCTCTGCGCTACGACGGTCCTCAAAAATGGCGAAAAGCGGGGACGGAGAAAGCAGGGACTAAACAACGGAGTGTCTTTACACTAGGTTCATATGGTTCCTGCAGTTCCCTTTGCCTACCTGCCATGTGCGGGATAAAGTGTAAAGCTATAAAAAATAATCTTGGTGCCTAAGTAAACAATAATTGTAATTACAGCAGAGCGTGGCTCGTTCGGTAGCAACTAGAATATGTTAACTTTACTTTTTAGGTATTTCTAACGAAATTTTTCAAAGATAATACTTTATTACCACTTATTGATAATACTTTTGAAAATATTTCTTATCAAACTGAAATATATATTAGCTTATTTAGTTATCACACACTTATGTGGGGTATATATGTATATGTATATACAAGTAGTAAATTCAAAAGAAATTGTTAAGGCCTTTAAGTCCCTTGATATAAAAAAAACAGTAGATTTATGGGGCATTTCTGTTAAACTAATTAATTACATTATAGACGGTATTGCTCCCCAACTCGCGACTATATTTAATAAATGTATAGAGTATGGTGTGTTTCCTGACCTAATGAAATATAGAAAAGTCATACCTATTTTTAAATCAGGTAGTACAGACAATCTCAACAACTTTCGACCGGTTGCTGTACTACCCTCATTTAGTAAAATTTTTGAAAAAATCATTTTAAATCAAATATCAGAGCATTTTCGTGTATATAATCTTTTGCACAATAAACAGTATGGTTTTACTAAGGGTCGCTCTACTGCAGACGCTGGAATAGCTCTACTAAAGAATATCTATGAGGCCTGGGAAGGGTCGCAGGATGCTCTTGGTATGTTCTGTGACCTGTCCAAGGCCTTTGATTGCGTTCAGCACTCTACATTGGTCATGAAGCTACATCATTACGGCATAAGAGGACGTGCTCTCGATCTTCTGAAGTCTTATTTGTCTAACAGGTTTCAGAGGGTTGATGTTAATGGCAAGAGATCCCCTGGGTCATTAATCAGTATGGGAGTCCCACAGGGGTCTATTCTTGGTCCTTTCCTGTTTTTAATATATATAAATGATTTACCATATTTAGTTGAAAGGAGCCACGAGATAGTATTGTTTGCGGATGATACTTCATTAATTTTTAAAATGAAAAGACAACAAAATGTATTTGACGATGTAAACAATGCCCTCTCGAAAGTAGTACACTGGTTTAGTGCTAATAATTTACTATTGAACAGTAAGAAAACTAAATGTGTTATTTTTAGAACGCCCTGCACGAAAATTGTGAAAACCAATGTACTCTTAAATGGTGAAGCCGTTGATCCTGTTGATTCTACGGTTTTTCTCGATATCACCATTGACTCCAAATTACAGTGGGGAGCTCATATTGAGGGATTGGCGAATAGACTTAGCTCAGCAGTTTTTGCAGTTAAGAAAATTAGATCCTTGACTGACGTGGAAACGGCTCGCCTTGTTTACTTTAGCTACTTTCATAGTATTATGTCTTACGGCATCATACTATGGGGTAATGCAGCCGGTGTTAAATCAATTTTTGTTTTGCAGAAGCGAGCTATTCGTGCAATCTATAATCTAGGACCTAAAGATTCTTTAAGGCAAAAATTTAAAGAAATAAATATATTGACCGTTGTATCTCAATATATCTTTGTAAATGTCATGTACGTTAAAAAGAATATTAATGATTTTGAGAAAATCGGTGATTCACATAATATGTATACTAGAAATAGGCTTAAACTTACAGCGCCTATAACTAGATTGCAACGAGTCCGCAATTCTTTCATGGGGCGGTGTGTACTCTTTTACAATAGGATCCCAGAAAACGTCCAACAATGCTCTATATCACAATTTAAAAGAATTGTGAAAAGACGTTTGTGTGTTAAAGGTTATTACCTGATTAATGATTTTTTAAATGACAACACACCTTGGGAATGAGATGCTCGCTCCAGTCTGTTTCAAATGTGTCATTATCAAAATGAATGAATTAATGTAAAAATATTGACTACTTGAAAAAAAAAAAAAAAGTCCCGCTGAGTTTCTTGCGCCGGTTCTTCTCAGGTCTGAGGCATAACTTTAGCGAACCGGTTTTAGTGTTTTTGACGTTCAAAAAATGAATCATGTATTCTCATTTTGAATAAAATTATTTGAATTTGAATTTGACACATTTTTAGCTTCACACTTTATCCCTCATATTGTAGGGTAGGCAGAGGGAACTGCAGGAACCATGTGAACCTAGTGTTAAGACACTCCGTGGCTTAGTTCAAATTTAATATTAGGTTGAATTTACATATACAATTATTATGGTCTGCTCCGACCTAGTTAGTTTGTGGCGTTGGGTCCTACAACCTAGTAAATATAGTATATATCTTTATGTATATAAGTCATTAGTTTACCACTAATTGATTAGGTGAAGCTGCACACACTCTAGTCAGTTGATAGATCATCTTATGCCTTAAAGCATATATTAGACTAAGAAGTTTAAATTACATTGTCAAACCAATGGGCCTAAGTTAAGTTATATATATGTAGGTACTCAGTTTACTGATGAAATCTGATGAATTCTGTTGAATATAGCTGTAATTTAATACTCTCCATAATTTGTCTCCCATACTAGAGTAATGCATATAATTAATTGACTTGGAACCCAAAACTATCGCGCTTACGAAACAAACCCTGTTCCGAATAATTTAAGAATAAATATAAAATCATATACCAGTTTATACATGATTATGCATCATTCTAGATGCGGTGTAATTTCGTAGGGTGGGCTAAATATTACAGCTCGATTCAATTTGCGACGCCGCGCTGACTGATCGCTTTAGTGGTCTGACAACGTTATAACGTATCTCTGCACTTCACTATTATTTATGTGCTGTTAATATTTTGTATGTAAATATACAAATACACACACACGTATATATATATATATATATATATATATATATATATATATATATATATATATATATATATATATATATATATATATATATATATATATATATATATATATATATATATATATATATATATATATGTGTGTGTGTGTGTGTCGTAATTGATAATGAATCGTAATTGATGTTATTACTCAAGATTCACCAAATTAACTCCCATTCACATCGAAAATACGATTGAGATGAGAAAATAGTTTATAATGAACGGTAAATGAAAATGGAATGGAAATTTGTTGAAGCTTCGCAATGCTCCGGTGAAAGTCTGATTTGGGCTTTAATATAGATGTTTTAAATGTTATTTTCATTAGTCATCTTTATTATAAGGTTATATTAAAATTATATATTTTTATTATCACCATTATATTTCTTTTTTCTTTAATCGTATACAAAGGACATAGGGTGAGGAACGGAGTGTCTTAACACTATGTTCCTACAGTCCCTCTAGTTCCCTCTGCCTGTCGTGCTATGAGCGGGATGAAGCGTGAAAGTAATAATTTCTTTTTTTTCATGACAAGCAAGCGTGTGTATTTAAGACCATAAAAGTTTGAACCTAGTTTATAAGTCAGTTTGACTCAATAAAAAAGAAAAATAATATATATATATATATATATATATATATATATATATATATATATATATATATATATATATATATATATATATATATATATATATATATATATATATATATATATATATATATATATATATATATATATATATATATATATATATATATATATAAATACGCAAAACTTTAATTTTATAGCGCTATTCTTATATTGTATTGTGAGTTTAATTTCTTGTATTCAGTCATTTGCATCTAGTGGGCATCGAACCCCCATCTATTCCATTCACATTACAACTCCGCGACGATTAAAGTTATGAAGAAGAAATATATGACAGATTACAGTAATAACTCTTCACCCTAGACGTTTTTCCGTTAAGAGAATATTTAAGCGAAATCAGGCAAAGGTCGCCATAAATAATTCTGAATGTCTACAACTACTGCAAAGCTGTATAATTAATGTTAACGTTTGGAAAGGTTCACGACCTTTAGGCGTCACGTTGATACTTTCGTGATTCGATTGATCTTAATTTTTTTACGTTTTCACGCTTTATCCCGTACATGGCAGGTTAGGCCGAGGGAACTACAGGAATTATAGGAACCTAGTGTTAAGACTCCCTATTGCTAAGTCACTGGTTTCTCCGTCCCCGCTTTCCGCCTTTGTCGAGGCATTGCATGTTGAATGGCGGAACTCGACGCCGCGCTTTGCCTAGTTGCCAAAGCGAAGAAAATGGAAATAGAAAAATCCATCTTCTTCGAGTGGGAATCGAACCCAGAAACCGTCGCGTTTACAGGCAGACGCTTACGCCTCTACGCCACGACGGTCCTCAGTTTAATTTTTATTATGTTTATATATGTATAGCTACGTGTTATTGCTTCGTCGTCAGCCAATCGCAGTCCACTGCTGGACGTAGGCCTCCCCAAGTTTACGCCAAACATCCCAATACTCCGCAACCCCCATCCAGCCTGCTCCGGCAACCCTGCATATGACATCGGTCCAGCGGGCCGGAGGGCGTCCTACACTACGTTTGCCGAGACGCGGTCTCCATTACAGGACTCGTCTGCTCCAACAGCTATCGGTCCTTCGGCCAACGTGGCCGGTTACTTTCGTTCTCTCATGGATAACCTCATTGCTGATTTTCTTCTTGAGAGAGACCCCGAGCATAGCTTGCTCCATAGCACGTTGAACGACTTTAAATCTGTGGACCAGCCTCATTGTCCGTGTCCACGTCTCGACGCCGCAGCAGGTCTTGCTTACAGTAGAAAAAAAATAAAAATAATTATTTATTTTCATTTCTTTATATTTTTATTAAATAATTATGTGTAAACCATGTAGAAAAATAAAAACTATATACTACTCATACCAAATATATATATTTAAAACATGTATAAATTTATATTGTATTTTGCGTATCGTCCTTGTCTATTACATCTCGCCAATCTGCAGATTCGTAACTTGCGCAAAAAACCTGTCATAAAACCTAATTTTTTCAAAGGGGATTATGCAAAAATAAATGATTACCTATCTAGAATTAATTGGCTTGAGATATTAAAAGCAGATTCAATGGTCGGAGCTATCGACATGTTTTACGCAATTTTAAGAGACGCTATTAAAAATTTCGTTCCAATAGAAATGAAATTCAAGAACAATTTTCCAGTGTGGTACTCCAAACCATTAATCCATGTAGTAAAAGATAAGCTACAAAAGCACAAACTATGGAAAGTGGGGAAAAACCCTCGAGATTACGATGAGTTTCTTATATTAAGGACGAGACAAAAACATCTTCAGAGTAGATGCTATGTTTCATACACTCAACGTATGCAAACCTACATACTCAAGGACCCTAAACAACTTTTTTCATTTACTAAATCATTGAGAAGCAACGAAAACGAATACCCTAAAAATCTTACTCTGGGAAATACTATATACACAGATGAACCTTCGATGTGTAGAGGATTCAGTGAGTATTTTGAAAGTGTTTTTATATAACCTGCTAAGAAATACGACGCAACAAATCAACCTAGCATATCTCAGAATGGATCCATTAGCAAAATCATTATCGAAGAAAAAGAAGTTTACGATTTGCTCAAAACGCTTAGGATTGATAAGGGGCCAGGTAGTGACGGCATTCCCCCATTCTTTTTAAATAAGTGTGCTAAAAATCTAGCTAAACCACTTTCAATTATTTTTTGTACTTTTCCTGACGTACGGAAAGAAGCTCTAATAGTACCAATTCACAAAAGTGGTTCTAAAACAAAAATTGAAAATTACCGACCGATTTCTATCCTGAACGCAATGAGCAAGCTGTTCGAAAAAGTGGTTTACAGACAAATATGCCCCATTATTACAAGGTCCATTCCCCACGAACAACACGGTTTCATGAAGAATCGCTCAACGGTCTCCAATTTGGCCATCTTCACAGACTTTATACTGCAAAGCATGGATGAAAGATGCCAGATAGATGTCATCTATACAGACTTTGAAAAAGCGTTCGACCGCGTAGTTCACGTGATTTTACTTCATAAACTTAATACTCTTGGGATAAATGGTAACTTGCTTCGATGGTTGACATCTTATATAAAAAATCGTATGCAGGCAGTAGTAACAGGCAGTGCTAGAAGCGATTTTGTATTCATATCATCAGGGATACCTCAAGGATCCATTTTGGGGCCCCTTCTATACAATGCATATCTTTTTGACATCGGCAATTGTTTCAAACATTCGCACTATTTGATGTTCGCTGACGATAAAAAAGTTTACTTTAAAATAAGATCATTCGAAGATTGCCTTAAATTACAAGATTATCTGAATGCCTTGACAAAATACTACGCGAAAAACAGAATTACAGTAAACGTTAAGAAATGTTATCATATAACTCTGACTCGTAAAAAAATAAAAATTAATTTTGACTATAAAATCAACGACATGACCATTGCTAAAAATTCCACCGTTACAGATCTAGGCATTAAAATTGACTCTAAAGTTTCAATGATTGAACACATTGACGCAGTTGCAAATAGGGCGTATAAACAACTTGGTTTTATCAGGCGAGCAACGCAATCATTTAATAATGTTGATTGCATAAAAATACTCTACTTTGCATATGTTCGAAGTATCTTAGAATATGCAAGTAGTATATGGTCACCTCTATATAAAAAGCATACTCAGAGACTCGAATCTATACAATATAAATTTCTCAAATACTTAGAGTACAAGGATTTTAAAAAATTTGACAGTTATGAAGAAGCCTGTATTTATTATAAACTAGATTTGCTAGAACAAAGACGAAATCAAAAGGATATGCTATTACTACAAGCAATTTTAACTGGTACGATGGATTGCCCCAGTTTGGTGTCAGCATTCTCTCTAAATGCCGCCTCTTTTAGATCGCGAAATCCTCATCTACTGGTTGTTCCTAAATGTAACACAAATTATGCAAAAAGCTCTATAAGTGTACGTCTAGCACGAACATACAACAAATTATTTTCTCATTTAGACCTGTTTCACTTATCCAAAAAACAATTGAGGAATCAAATAATACTATTTTACCGCCAAAAATAAACACGTACACACACACGCACACACAGACACACACACACATATACACACAGAAACACACTCATTCACGCACATACAAACACACATACAAATACATGTGAATATTCTCATCTCTCAAGCGTCAACAATTTTGTTTAGACCTATTTTCTTTCTGTTATCCACTTTGTTAAATATTTTACAATAAATATTTTATATTGTAATCTTTGTGGCCATAGTCTTCATGATATTTAAAAAACTGTACAAATATAATCTGTATACGCTGTTGATTACAAATAAATAAATAAATAAATAAATGTATATAAAACAATATTTCAAATAAATAAAATAAATTTAATTTCTCTATTTTAAAACATAATATGCAGCGTTAAACTCTGCAACCTTGTACGCAGTCTCCTTACACTAGATTAAAGAGTTTGAAGAGTCCCCCCCTGTTATTAACATGTTACTTGTATGCATATATATATATATATATATATATATATATATATATATATATATATATATATATATATATATATATATATATATATATATATATATATATATATATATATATATATATATATATATATATATATATATATATATATATATATATATATATATATATATATATATATATATATATATATAAATCCACAATTTCATAGTCATTTTGGGCTATTCAACAAAACAAAAAACCTCAATTCTGGAATCTCCTGAAGTTAAAGCGTTCAATCAAATTAACTATTGTAGTAAATATATTAATAATACTTTTCCGGTGTAGATATTTCAGTTACAATAAATAATTTCATATGCTATCTCTAATATAATAGGCAAGACGTAGGCAAGTAGGTGAGAGACAGTGTAGGTAAGTAGACTCATAGTGTTCGATTTGTAATATTATCAACATATACATATACATATACATATACATATACATATACATATACATATACATATACATATACATATACATATACATATACATATACATATACATATACATATACATATACATATACATATACATATACATATACATATACATATACATATACATATACATATACATATACATATACATATACATATACATATACATATACATATACATATACATATACATATACATATACATATACATATACATATACATATACATATACATATACATATACATATACATATACATATACATATACATATACATATACATATACATATACATATACATATACATATACATATACATATACATATACATATACATATACATATACATATACATATACATATACATATACATATACATATACATATACATATACATATACATATACCTATACATATACATATACATATACATATACATATACATATACATATTATGTAAATATAAAGTGCGCTATAAAATTTCATCTTTATCATTTGAGTAAATCGATAAAGTACAAAAGGAAATTGCTCAAGACAAACTCGGCTCCCTATTTAAGAACAGAGAAAAAAATACACAACCTTTTATGAGAATTAATACAGTGGAGTGGAGTGGAAAGCCTTTTGAAAATTGTTGTGAATTCTTTATGAGTAGATATCGAAAATGTAATCTTTTTATCGGAAACAATTTCAATGTTCAGTGATAAGCATTTTACAAGGGCGGTAAGTGCATCGCGCTATCAGTAGCTGGCGTAAAGGGGTTATTATGTAAAATATGGAGATATTTGTACTATATATATTTATATATGTATATGTACTACTATATTGTGTAGAGGATTTTCATACATTTTCAGCTTATATTTTAAGACTTATATGCTGAGATGGTTGCTTTAGATTTATATTTTAAGAAAGCTTTTACCTACAATTTTGTCGTAAATTTTGACATATTCTCCTTACATATTAATTGGTACGAATATCGTGACGTCTCATCGTCTATGTTCTTTGGTAACAGGACCATCTCTAACAAAGATATTGCCTAAAAAACTCTTAAGCTTTCTATCACAGTGACAGTCTATTATTGATTTTCTTATCAACCCACAAGGCCTGTCAAGACGACACACATTGTCACAGCAACTTGAGGGACATATTACACACTAGTATAGTCATAAAGACTAAAATTACCATATTCGTATATACATTATCAAATTACAGTACCTTCGTATCTCAGCCGCACAATATGTCTACAATAAACTAAGGCGATATTTCAAGAGAATCACTTTCGTAAATTATGAAAATGGCCCCGATGGTCTCGGGCATATAAATCTTTTTTTAATAAGTTACTTCTACTTGGCAGCGTTGAGAGTTAAGTGGTGCTTTTTTTGAATACAAACATTGAGGTGACGAGGCAAGTAGGTTTTCTGGCTAAGTAATAAAATACAATTTATTTTATATTAATGTTTTTTTTATCCTGTATTCCGAATAAAGGAGAATAGGCAGAAGAATCTAGTGCTAAGGCACTCTCTTCTCCGCTTTCATCTCTACTTTAGAGAAGTGAATGACGCTTTGAACTACCAAAGCGAGGAAATGAATTTCTTTTCCATGAGTGAGTGTTACAAACGCGATGTAAACACAAATTTTATTTCAGGGATTTTTTTATGTATTGATTATTAAAATACTACGTATGTGTACTATAATATAATGTTGATAATGTAAGAAGATGATATAATTTTTAAAATCACAAAATAAATATAGTGCGGTGTTAAACTCGGCCATTCAACTCGTATTATCTGAAAATATTTAAAAAAACATAAAATTTTAACACAGCGGGACTCGAACCCGCAGCCTCTTGCATATAACAATTTCGACGCGATTAAAGAACGCATGGCTCAGTGGTGAGAGCGCTCGCACGGTTCACAAGACGGCGCCGGTTCGAATTCCGCTGCGTTCAAATTTTTATATGTCTTCTTTAAGTATTTTTTCTATAAAAATATCTCACATTCGGTCATAAAAAATTGAATAAATCTAAATAAAAAATAACAATTTAGAATTGCCTTATACTTATGTTATGTACAAAAATAATAATTGCCTTTATGTCGATGTTCATTGAATAGTACAATGGTTAAATCCAAGTCAACATATATGGGCAAAGTGTTATCATTTCGCAACCACTGAACCGATTTCCATAAAATATGTTTTATGATTATGACCTTGCGATAAGATTTAGGTGTCCTAGGAATAGAAAAGTAATGATAGAATAATTTATCTGCCTTATTTTACTTATACAGTGTAAAGTTATTAAAAATCCAGTGTCAAGACTCTCTTTCTCTCTGGTTTTCATCACGAAATCTTTAGGGGCGAATCTTGACGGCTATGCTTTCTGATACTGTGATTATGTTAATATTTACATAAATTACATAATAACGTAAACGCAATTTGAAACATATTACAAGTATAAGCTTTTATGGCCAATGGTCAAAGCTTAGTTAAAAATAGTGACCAAAGAGATATTTATTACTAGCAAAGTAATAAATAAATCCTATACCCCAAAAAGAATTTGAACCCACGACCCTTAAACATCCAAAAAATTCCCACTAAAACGTCCACGTCATATTTGTTTTCAATGTATGTGTAGTAATACGATGCCATTCCTTATCAATCGCCTCCGTCCGAATCGAGCGGTCGTTGACCCTGCTTTAATATTTATTTATCAGTTATTTATTATCATGAAGTTAGCGTGTTTTGTTTTTAATTCCATTTGCTTGTACAAGTTTTATGAAAAAAACATTATTGTTTTTGTAACTTATTTGTATTTTTTAATTTATATTATTTAATACTGCTTAGAGGATCCTCGTGGCGCAGAGGTGTAGAGTTTACCTGCAAATGCGACGATTTGTGGGTTAGGTTACCAATCGGGGGCAACTATGTAACGCGCTGCGTTGAGTTCCGACGCCCAACACGCAATGCCTCGAAAAAGGCTGAAGCAGGGACGAATGTTCCTATGGTTCCTGCAGTTCCCTCTGCCTACTCTTCCTGAATTTTCGGAAAATGTGTGGTTTTCGATGTGTCTTGAAACTACCTTTTCTCTGTCTATTTTGCTTTCAAGACATTAAAATGAAAAAACAATTCTTTATTATACTTATAAACAAGGACGGAGAAAGCAGAGAGTAAGCAACGAAGAGTCTTAACACTAGGTTCCTATGGTTCCTGCAGTGCCGCGGGATAAAGCGTGAAGACATAAAAAAATAGATTTCCAAATTGCCTTAAGTTCTTAGCAATGTTATCTAAAGTAGTTAAAAGTTAATTTCTAGTACTCATTCTTTGAATTGGTACGTTCGTGCCAAGATGTAAAAAGTCTCACTTTCAACATATCTTTTTGAAAGTTTTATATATATATATATATATATATATATATATATATATATATATATATATATATATATATATATATATATATATATATATATATATATATATATATATATATATATATATATATATATATATATATATATATATATATATATATATATATATATATATATATATATATATATATATATATATATATATATATATATATATATATATATATATATATATATATATATATATATATATATATATATATATATATATATATATATATATATATATTTACATATTGGCCATTTAATATTTTATTATAAACAGATAGAAATTATAGAACGTCATAATCATAGATTATAGAGAGATGTGCCAATCGATGCGTATTTTATTTGTCTATACTATAATATTATAATGCTTCAAAGGTTGTTTAGATGTTAATCTCAGTTAGAATTAAATAATACAATTTGTGTAGGACGATTTAAACATAGGGGAATATATTATAGGCTAAATTAAATCACATTAATAGTTTCAATTGCACTCATTGTAGCTGCAGTTAGTATTAATTTACCTAAAATGATTCGTCATAGTTATTAGTTATTTCCACTTTATCTCGCAAACAAATTCGCAGGTAAACCTTATTTAAGTAATATACAATTTAATTTTAAAAACGTAAACAAAAACTTTTTACGATACATACCCCATACGCGTATGCTGTAGCTTCCCTATACTGAGATGTTATCTTATATTTGCTTATATAACTTCAATACAAAAGATGCGGCGTTGAACTCCGCCGTGTAAAGAAACGTGCTACAGCTTTTGCTCTTAACAAACCACTTAAGGTATTTTTAATCAAACAGAAATTGAATGTAAAGTAAGAAAGGCTTG
This sequence comes from Dione vanillae, assembly GCA_037178615.1. Taxonomy (NCBI): domain Eukaryota; kingdom Metazoa; phylum Arthropoda; class Insecta; order Lepidoptera; family Nymphalidae; genus Dione; species Dione vanillae. The sequence goes on from JAZFAU010000147.1 coordinate 1,651,619, forward strand.
CAGTTTGCTTGCTAGATAGGCACGTTCTCCAATAAAAACCCTATCACACCTGACTGGCGTTTTCGCCTATTTCATTTGGATTGAAAATATTTTATCGAACGCCTCCTATTGACTCCTTTAACGAAATTTGCTTCGGATATGGGAAAGTGTTTCTTTTTAGTGCTGGTTTTTTTTTTAAAGAAATATAGCTGTGTCTGTATTTATACGTGTTTACTTGTGCCATTTAAGATTTCACCTTGTCATGCTGTAAACGGGATTTGAACCTGTACTTATAAATACTATACAAATGCTGATGTATATATATATATATATATATATATATATATATATATATATATATATATATATATATATATATATATATATATATATATATATATATATATATATATATATATATATATATATATATATATATATATATATATATATATATATATATATATATATATATATATATATATATATATATATATATATATATATATATATATATATATATATATATATAAGTATTCTTCTAAGTAGTGCTTTCTGTAGAAGTATTTTACTTCACAACATATCAAAGGAATATTGTATATCAAAGTGACAAGCAGAATAACTAGAAATACGTAACTTTATACGACTTTGGCTCCTTTTGACACCAGCATGCAACAAAGCGCACTTTAGCGTCTCATAGTATATGCACATAAACGCGGGTAACTGTAAAATGATTTACATACGTGTATGTATATATGTATGTGTTAATATATTATAGTCGTGTTGTATGAAATTCAAAAATTTGTAGTAAAGTTTACATGGATATTGAATTATTCTTGTTTTTGGTATTTACATACGTACATACATACATATGTATGTACATACATACATACATACATACATACATACATACATACATACATATATATGTACATACATACATACATATATGCATGTAATGTTGTAATTTCAATTGTTAATACAACATGTCGCTGTCATCGTGATGCAATTGACATAAGCTGAGTTTAAGAGTTGCGGTACTAATTTGAATTGACCATTTCGTTAAAAATCATATTAATAGTGAAATGTGGAAAACCATCGCAGCGATGTGAGACAGTATTCTGTATATAAATGTAGCTGTGATTTCGTTATTTTGTAGAGATAGCTATAGGTACATATCCAGGCTTTTATACAAATACAGCGTGAAGCTGAGAAAAATATTTAAATACTAATTTTTCTAATGATCTTATATTAAATCATAAAGAAAGCTTTTTAAACTTGGACAGTTTTTGTAAAGTCCCAAATTTCATATAATTTTATATGTGAACTTGCAACTAGCAATTGTGCTTATGACACAACCTAAGCGTGCAGGAGTTACCTGACCGGAGAGGTCAGAGTATCTGACCGCATCTACAAAGGATAAAATCGAAACGAATGACATAGTAAATAGCTTATAGCCCCGATAAATGCTCGTAGACTATTTAGCTTTTAAAAAATTTATTATATATACATACTAATAGTTCCTGAGATTAGCGCGTTAAATCAAACAAACTCCTTATTTAATATTTTTGATGATTTTTAAAGTGTTAATCCACACTGAGGATAGAAAAATACTTAAAGAAAACATATAAAAATTTGAACGCAGCGAGACTCGAACCCGCGCTCTCCTGCACGGTTCGCAGGAGGGCGCGGGTTCGAGTCCCGCTGCGTTCAAATTTTTATATGTTTTCTTTAAGTATAACTCCTTATTTTATTAATAAATATTATGAGGCATTAATACTAAATTTATAATCTCGATATATAAGTGACTTAAAATTAGCAAGAAATAAGATAACTTTAAAATTTAAAAGATCAAATACAGTATTACAATGTCGTTCGTGGAACCGCTACTGTTCCCAGAACGTGTTCAAGTTTGAAGTCAAAATAACCATTTATCAAGTAAACATATTAAGAAGCAAGTAACAATAAAGTTAACATGCGATCATAATTCTTTTAAAGATCTTTTTACTTAAAGAAAATTATGATTTTTATTTTAGGTCGTGTTTAAACACTGTTGTGTGGTAGAGATTGTATTTTTTAGATACTAATGGGGTAGAATTCGTTTTTTTTAATGTTTTAATATTCGGGATTTTGCTGGGTGGCGGAGCTTAACGCTGTAGGTTATCTTACTTAGAATGTAATGTAAAGTCCTATCTTTAGATATATGTATACCGATTTCGTGTTTAATTGTAAAAGTAACGAGATCCGGAAAGAATGTTTTATTTCCATTTCTGTGATTCAGGTGACACGATAAAACGCGGCGTTGAGTTACGAAACTCAACACACAATCATATATATATATATATATATATATATATATATATATATATATATATATATATATATATATATATATATATATATATATATATATATATATATATATATATATATATATATATATATATATATATATATATATATATATATATATATATATATATATATATATATATATATATATATATATATATATATATATATATGAATCCCATATTATAACATAAAAGTCGACGTTACATAATTAAAGTAAGCTTATTAGCATTATTAACTCATTTGACCTTTGTGTGAACGACCGTCAACAATAGTATCGGGTATGTTCGAACAACGCTGTTTCGCACAAAATTAGTTGCTCGTTTCTTTCACAGTTCAACGTAGGTCACTTAAATCAATGAAGACCGGATTTGTGAATAATAAGTGATTAAATTTTTGTGTTTTTAAAGCAATATTTGTTTTACCTTTCCTTACACGTGTATCGCATTAAGCGAGATTGGCGAAGAATTGTAATTTCTGTAGAATTAAAGTTTTTTTTAGCTTCAGAGGGAACTGCAGGAACTATATGAACCTATTGTGAAGACACTCCGTTGCTTAATCCCTGCTTTCTTTGTCCCCACTTTCCGCCTATTTTCGAGGCATTGCGTGTTGAGTGGCGGAACTCAACGCCGCGCTTTGCCTAGGTTTCAGAGCGAAGAAAATTGAAATAGAAAAGTCCATCTTCCCCGAATGAAGATCGAATTCACAAACCGTCGCGTTTACAGGCAGAGGCTTACGCCTCTGCGCCACGACGGCCCTCAAAATTCAATTAAAAAGTTGAATTAGTTTTGTATCAATATTATTTTTATCTTTTCCTCTATTGTATCGACTGATACTATGTATAGTATTTAGTAGCATATTAAGCTAGGACTGTCGTGGCGTATAGGGCACAACGGCTGCCTTTAAATGCAACGGTTCGTTGGTTCGATTACCACTCGGGGAACATGGATTACGTATATTCTTCGCTTTCTCAACTACGCAAGCGCGGTGTTAAGCTCAATAGGAGGAAAGAGGGGAACAGAGTGTCTTGACACTAAGTTCCCAGGGTTCCTGTGGTTCCCTGTCTACAATAGAATGAAGAGCGACACTAAAAAAAGCAAGGTATTTTTCGTCAATTTTTTTTATATTCTAAATAACTTAATTTTATGTTTTATTTGTAAATTTTCATAAAAACTTTTAATATTTTTAAGAAGAGGCAGGCAAGCAGAGGAAACCGCACAGGAACCATAGGAACCTAATGCTAGGAAACTTCATTCACCGCTTTCCACCTTTTTCGAGGCATTGCGTGTTAAGTGGCGGAACTCAACGCTGCGCTTTGCCTATTTGGCGCAGAGCGAAGTCCATTTTCTTCGCTCTCTTCCAATCGTTCATGTTGAGCTTTCTTTATGCAGCTATTTAAATGCATTTACTTAAATGTCGTAACAATTGAAGCCGATATAAAATGTTTACGAACCAATGAAACTTGCATTACTTAGTTTATATCTAAAGATCGCCCCTTTAGTATGTCTTTTGTTGCATTTGAATGGCAATCAATAGTAAGTACTTAGTTATTGTACACTAATTGATGATAGAATCTTAATTTTTATTTACGAACTTAGCACTATTTGTATCTGTAATAGTATGAATATATTAGTTACGTAACGTATCTTAACGCCGTGCTTCATCATTGGGCAATATTCTTAGATTGCAGGTAGAATTTGAAGTGACTTAAGAAGATATTCAAATTATTATTTAGTACAAATTCCATTGTCTTTTTTGAAGTTGGAAAAATCGTAAGGTAGGCAGAGTGACCGAAGGAACCTATAAAACCTAGTGTTAAGACACTGCGTTCTCTGCTTGCTTCTCGAGTTGTTGCGCGTTAAGTGACGAAACTTAACGCCGCGCTTGTGTAGTTGATAGAGCAAGAAAAATGAAAACGAAAATTAATATAAAAGAAAAGAGAAATAATCGCGTTTACAGGCAGACGCTGCGCCTCTCCGCCACATCGATCCCGCGATAAAATTATAACAAAATACAAAAAAAAATAAGTATAATTGAAATAAGCAGTTTAAAAGTCTTACAGATATACATATAAAAATATAAATTAACTTCGTATACAACTTTTAGATTATCATTTAATTTAAGTTACAACACATGTAATGCTAACTTAGAGTTACATATACATATATATATATATATATATATATATATATATATATATATATATATATATATATATATATATATATATATATATATATATATATATATATATATATATATATATATATATATATATATATATATATATATATATATATATATATATATATATATATATATATATATATATATATATATATATATATATATATATATATATATATATATATATATATATATATATATATATATATATATAATTTTTAGTTTAAGAATATTTCGTTATTAATGTTGTCAACTGTTGTAAATCATTTATATTGCTATGTAACTTAATAATAATTCTTAAAGTTAAGAAAGTTTATATGTATGTATAAGTAAGCTTTTAAAAAGCTTTCAAATGGTGAATATATTGGAAATAACCCACATATATGACTGTCATATTACGTGGCGTTCAGTTTCGCCACTTGTATGTACTATGTCTCAATTAAGTGCAAAACAGCGGTAGATACCTTGACTGAACTATCTCTATCTTACCCGCTTTGCGGGATAATGAGTGAAGCAATAAAAAAATTAAGATAGATAAAATGAAGCCAAATGTCGTCGAATAAAATACGGTCACAACGGCTTAGTTTACGTTTTTTATAACGTTCTCAATACGCTCGTACGTCATTCAATCAGCAGTAAAACTCCTTTCGATTTCCCTTATATTTGGAATTACTTATGCATATGTATTTGTATATAAAGGCTTTTGTGTAGCAATTTAGATGTTACTGAAAGATACATAAATGAGCACTACATGAAATAATGTTTACAAACTGTAAAAAATAACAGTTGTAGGTTCAGCTAAATGCTAAGAACGAAATAATGTTTAAGTAGATCGTTTTTGCTTATATTTTTTTTATTTATCAACATACGGCCTTATTCATAAAAAGTTATAGCACGCTTAAAGACTCGATATAGTACAGTTGACAAAAAACGTTATTCATAACAGCATTTTAGTGCCAATCAGTTCTATAAACCTATCATAAAGTTATAGAACCGAGAACCCTACTATAAGAGTATTTTAACGTCCAAAGATGGCCGATTCATATAACAGCTGATTATAGCTCATACTAATATAAGCATTGATATGACGTCGTCGAGTCGCTTGTCATCAAGAGTGTCAATTTCAGTTTCGTAAACAAAACAATATAACAATTGACATTGTGTTCGATATTTATTAACTATATTTAGTTATTAACAAGTTTATTAATAATAAATTCTACATAAGAAAGGTGCACAGAACATAGATAATACTTGTCCACGTCTAAACAATTTTCAATTATTTGTCGTTTTACTTCTTTTGACTTAATTTTTTAAAAATTAAGTAAGTTTATAAACTAAAATAAAATAAACAATCGTGTATTTGTGATAACAACGACGTAAATGAAGCCGGTAAATGTCAAGCCAGATCCAACAATATATTTTTGTAGGTAATATTATCTGTGGTCATACTATGTCAATGCGTTTGTCACTTATCATCTGTGGATTTACTGGTATTTTGGCAACAAGTCGACCGACTTCAGTATAGTGGCAACATTGTGAACGTATAAATCAAATTAGTGACACTTTAGTTATAGAAGGCTTATAGAGCGTTTATGAATACAAACATTTATCGAACGTTCTATAAGCCTAAAGAGCGTGTTAACTAAAGTATACTTAAAACGTTCTATAAGACTTTTTTATGAATAAGGCCCATATAATATCTTAGTTAGTATAGGAAACATAATTTTTTCTCCGTTCTCCATGATGCGTGATTTGTCAGTGAAAAACACCTCGTAACATATAAAAGTTATTATTTAGCTTCACGCTTTTTCCCGCTTATAGCAGGGTAAGGAACCGAAGGAATCTTAGGAACCAAGTGCTAAAACACTCCGTTCCCAAACAGAATTTGAACTTGTAACCATCTTATACTTAAAAACCAAAAAAACCCAACGTAGTATGAAAAATACATTGCCGAAATATATAATAGAAAACAAATGATGTTCCCATAATATTTACTAACAACAACTCACTTTGATCCCAGCTTTATATCATATATTCATCATAAGTGGTTAAAAAAATCTCTTTTGATACGCCAAAAGTCAAAATCTTGGCGTCGCGTAAGGGAAATCTCGCTATGGAAAAAATAACACTGTCAGAGTAAATTGTAATCATAAAGCTCACATTGTAGAAAACGTTTTGTCAAAACGTCAGTTTAAGGAAAGTTCAAGGGGCTTTTTTGTTATATCGTTGCTATTATTTTTATTGGCATAAGGTTTTAGTTAGGATTTTCAAATATTCACACATCTATTGTTTAGGATAATTTCTAAGATGTTTATTTGGTTTTATTAAACAAAATGCAGCGCAGTAAAATGCCACTAACACGCACAGAAACATGGACAAAATAATGATTTATCGTATTAAACTGTCCCTTTAAGGTAAAGTTTAAGGTAAAGTAAAGTTTAGGTAAAGTTTAAAATAAGTTAAAATATAAATGAAACAAAACATATAGCTTCTCTGTTTGCCTGTGGCGGATAGGTCCAAGCGAACGGTGGATGACAATGAACGAGGCAAGAGAGGTATGTTAAAAATGTAAAGCCCCTTTTGCGTGTGGCCTTTCTCCAGGATCAGTGATACTGTGTCTTCATATGTTAACCATGAACTCCTATAAGTTAATCAAATATTAATTATTTACAAAACATAACATACAGAAATAGCTAACATACAGAGATAGCTACATACAGAAATTGGCAAAATTATAATGAATGATAAAAATATTGATCTCTCAACACACACTCACACACTCTCACACTCTCACACACACTCACATACATAACACATATATACATTAACTTATATGTCTTAACACATATTTACTATGTATATACAGTGCCTATAGTAGCAAGTTCGACGCGAATGAACGTGAACTGAGAAATAGAGGGTACGTTATATAAGATGGTATCGCGTATCGCAAAGTGATGACAGAGGTGGATCGTAAAACGCCCGTTTACAGCATCCGCTCTCCTTATCTTAAATGAGACTGAATATTTGTATTAAATCATGTCACTGTGATTAAATTTTAATATAATTAGTTTTATGGGTATTGAATTGGGTAGCTTCTGAATTTGTGTTATTATATTTTGGGTGTAGGTCATACCTCTGTAGGTAGTGTTGCGTCTGAGCGTACTATTTAATACCTGAAGTATTCTATCTACCTTTATATATAGGTAGATATCTAGATATAAACAATAAAGTGGGCAAAGACTGAAAATTTGCCTTATTGGTAGGTTACTTCTGGATGCCCTACAGGTTGAGGAAAATACATGAGGTGTAAATAGATTTTATTTTCTAATTTGTAACTTTAAGCAATTTACATTTTATGACAAATTGTTATTATATCATTAAACTGATTTAAGTGTTAAGTAATAGACGCCATGTGGATTTATATACTCAACACATCAGTATAAAAAGGTTGTTAAATCATTCCAATTTTAGAAAACATAAGCAGGGAAAACCTTATATCGAGAAACTTTGAGATCACTTTCCATCTAAGTTATCATATTGCCTGTCGAAATGAAGAAGACAACATCTTCAAAGAATGGAAAATATGAGAATAATCTATGCCTATGAATATCCAGGATCAAAGTCAAGCCTTAACAGTCAAATTCAATTCTATTATGCTACAATAGTTTCACCTTATAATCTTATATATAATAAGAGTAAGCCGATCTATGCCCAATCGATTATAAGACTCGATCATGAAAAATCGATTATTGTATCATTTTGAACAACACAATCTTTCTAATCGATATTAAAAAACAAGATTTTAATTTGCAAATTATTATATTGTTACAACTTGACAAAGAATTTAGTTTATAGACCGGAAATGACCTACTGGCCATATATTTTGTCCACCTTAGAGGCCGGCAACGCTCTTGTAACACCTCTGCTGTTACACAGGGCCGTGGGCGTCGGTGATCACTTACCATCAGGTAACCCGACCGCTCGTTTGCCTTGTCCTTCCCATAAAAAAATAGAGCTTTATAGCTTTAAAAAAAACAAATGAAAAACGTGCAAACTTACGACATAAAAATCCATTGAAAAACGAAAAGTTATGCGGACGACCCACTAGTTATAAATATAATATATCTTAATTCTATTACCAACGTAAAACTTTTATTTCTATATATTTATATAACAATAAAACTAACTTGTTTTATTTGTTATTCCATATCTAAACAACGTACTTAGTCTATATTTATAATATATAATTCACAATTTTTCTATAGAAACTACGCTTAACATTGGTGAAAGATATCGAATAATAAAATAAAACTATCGGAAACAAGTGTAAAAGTTACCGTGTAAAATTTTAGCACTACCTAATATATTTGTATAGGAGAAAGCAATAAAAGAATATCTTAAATATCTATAGTTCGGTGGGAATTATGATTACGGACGATATTTTTTTATGAGACTCAGTTTCCTGCTATCTACCAAATGGCATAACCTCAGATTTGGACTATTTTATGTTTAAATGCGTTTTTACGATTGGCAGAAGTGCCGATTTAACGACGTGTCAGTTACGGTCGGAGTATCGAGTTGTGATGTGATTTTTGTTGATCTATAAATATTGTGAGGACCGTCATGTCTTGTAAAGGCGACGGTTTGTGGGTTCGATTTCCATGAGAGGAAGACGGATTTTTTCATTACCTGAGTGTGGTAAAAAGCTTGACGACCTTACTATTGTGGAAGAATTAACTGTATTTTTTTAGATATATGTACGTCTTAAAACTATAGTAAATTTTGTAATTTTTATATCGGTCTAATATATCAGATCTCAGTTTCGTTATATGATGCAAAAAGACTATAATCTAAAATGGCGGCTATCACAAAATGGCGGACATTCTTTTTTGTTACTAAAATTTTATTATACAAATAAAATGTGAATCTTAAGGCACAAAACACACTTATCTATTAAAAGTGAAATTCTCTTCTCTAAAATGCAAGTAAGTTTAATTCGACCTAACGCTTACTAAGCCCGTGCATTGTTTAGAATTTCGACAACATCGTGTTTGTTAGGGACATTTTGTCAGCAACAGATGTAGGGAGAGATTGCTTAACGTTCTACAACACGCTTTTATTTTTGCAAATGGACTTATATTTTTTATTTATAATGTTTTAAAAATACACATTTTAAATTTTAACGTAATGAAATAATACAGGTCTTCAGCCTTTATATTAGCTTTTTTAATTTAAATAACAAAAGCCTTTTGGCTATATAATTATCACTTTTTCAAAAGAATTCAGATATAAAAAAGTAAATTGTAATTTACGTACAAACGAACAACATTTTTATATAATATGTTGAAAAAATAATCTGCATATAATTAAATTTGAGATACACACATTTGCCTCGAAGTCTATACATGAAACTCTCGTGGGAAATCTAACACGACCTTAAATCCGCTATGAATATTAATCACGGCATATACCCGTTAAAGGAGAACAAAACATACCCTACGCGTAACTTTCTATATTCTAGAATGATATCTTTGTCTTATCTTTAAAAGAACAAAATGAAAGAGATATATCTTTTTCTTTTTCCCTATGAAAAAAAAAATGCAAAACAAATTATTATATTAGTCTAAGACTGATAAGGAAAAGGTCATGAGTAGATATATATCTCTATCTTATTTATATTCGTTTGTATATGACCTATTTGTCTTTGTGTGTGTGTGTGTGTGTGTGTGTTTAAATGTTTATTAAAATCTATGTTATTCAACTTTTTTTGTTTAATTAGTCGTATATATATTTTTTTATAATATTTATGATTTTATTATAAAAACAAGTTTATGAAGTTACAGCAAAGAAAGAAAACGAAGAAATATTTATGAGGAAATAGATTAAATATACATATACTATATATAAATGACCTCTACAGCTTAGAGGACGATCTAACCAACGGGTTTTGCTTGTATTGGAATATCAACAACTTATATTGTAGAAAGTTAGAAGCCTACTTGTTTGGCGAAAGTATTGTTATTTAAAAACTAGAAACGTTTAACGAAATCCTAAAATATAGGAAATATTTAATAATTTTTTACTATTCATACAAATTATATTAAATTTATATAAAATACGAAATAAGCGATTGAATTTACAAAACTAATAACATACGCTTAAACAAATCGACGTCACGTAATCAGAATGTTGCACAAAAAGTACAATATGTCGGTGGGGTCGACCTGTGGCCTTGTCGGGTACAGGGTACATATGGACAGAGGCTTGAAAATTTATAAATTCAATATATATGTCCAATTTTTTATATAAATAAGCGTGTATATAATAAAACAATCAATATATGACAAATGTGTATATATGTACTTACATACAGACATGTTTTTACGCTCTATCCTTATAGATGACAAAACAATATATATATATATATATATATATATATATATATATATATATATATATATATATATATATATATATATATATATATATATATATATATATATATATATATATATATATATATATATATATATATATATATATATATATATATATATATATATATATATAATATAAAAACTATTAATAGATAGCTTTTATATTACACTAAGCACGGATGTGGCGAGATGCGCGGGAGTCGCCGGTGAAGCGACACTGGCAATGTCAAGGTTATATGACCATACGTTGCTGTATATATACTTGTTAACTAGATTTTAGTCTGATTACATGGATCTTATTGATTCACCATGAAATAATTGGTGCTTCAGTGTTAACACTCTCTTGTAATGTCAATTATGATATTACACTCTTGCTGCCCTGGAAATAATTTCTATAAATAATTTAAGCACAGTTCTAGTATAATATTAAGACCTAGATATCTTCTAGTTCTTAATCATGATTTCACAATTACTTTTTAAAATTATTTCCGAGTTTTATAATGTCCAACTAACTACTATTTGGTGAAATAACTATATAACATATGTATTTAAACAATATGAAACCGCCTAATTTGGTCAAAAATTTAATTGACATTTTTACTAAGGTAAAATTTTATTGAACACTCTACCCGCATTAGTTCTATAGAAGTGACGTGCGCGGGAGTCGCTCACTGGAGCGCAAAGCCAATGTCAAGGACAACAGAAATAGCTAGTCTAAAATAGCACGACTAAATCCATACTATTTTGTTACGCTACGAAGCTAAGCCGTTTAAATATTATTAGTATATAATCATTTTTATATTGTTTTTTTTTTAAATATATATTATGTTGAAATGGATAATCTATAATAGTGTCTTTTTTGTTTTCAAATATTAAGACACTCCGCAATGTGAAGACACTCTATTTTTTGTCACTAAACTAATTGAAAATGACTTCGAGTGAATAGTAAGTTAGTCTCGCGTACAAATTATATCTTATCAATTTCATGATTGAGTTATTACATAGCAAAGGTCTTTATGTAGCTTCACGCTTTATCCCGCACAACGCAGGGTAGGCAGAGGGAACTGCAGGGACCATGGGAACCTAGTGTTAAGACACTCCGTTGCTTAGCCCCTGCTTTCTCCGTCCCCGCTTTCCGCCGTTCTCGAGGCATTGCGTGTTGAGTGGCGGAACTCAACGCCGCGCTTTGCCTAGTTTGCCAAAGCGAAGAAAATGGAAATAGAAAAATCCATCTTCTCCGACTGGGGATCGAACCCAGTAACCGTCGCGTTACAGGCAGACGTTGCGCCTCTGCGCCACGACGGAAATGGAAATTTATGAGTAGAAAAACTAATTTTTAAATATTTTCGTATTATTTTCTATATATTACTTATTTACTAACTCTATAAATTTATTCTCATAATCGAAATTTAAACGCTTTTACCTTTTGATCGTTTAAGTTTCAGTTTTTTAAAGTTTTGTTTTTTAGGAGGTTTTGTTTTTTTCTGCTCCAAGAGATAGAACAACGTATATAAGAAGCGACCGTTGACAAAATTGACATCGACTTACCGACAGACAAAAAGTAATATTGAAAAGCGTTTGTTGTTACTTTTTGGGTACAATACTCTAAAAATATTTGTCAAAAAAAAAAGAAAAAAATCGTATATGTATACTTTTTTATATATCTCTAGTGATTTATAGGAAAAATCCTCTATAAGATATATATAAAATGATCTACAGACAACCTTTGAGGTATATTCATCTTAACAACATAATACGTTGTCACATCAAGATTAATTAAGTTTATCTGACAGCCTTTGAAAGCGGATGCTGTGAGATTACGACTAGTTCTAGTACATAACAATATATGATGACAATTAGAGAGGAGATGGGGGCAACCAAAACCATCATGTATATATATATATATATATATATATATATATATATATATATATATATATATATATATATATATATATATATATATATATATATATATATATATATATATATATATATATATATATATATATATATATATATATATATATATATATATATATATATATATATATATATATATATATATATATATATATATATATATATATATATATATATATATATATATATATATATATATATATATATAGCTATAGATACTGAAGCGTCGACACTACAGATTTTATTTTGAATCCAATTTGAATTTACTTTGTTGCATTTGTAATTGTCAATGGCATTATTCCGATGGCTCTACAATTTTTCGATACTCTGCCGTGTGAAGGACATCTTATTGTTCGGTTCCCCTGTTAAGTCGGAAATAATAATAGCATTATTGTATTCGACGTGTAAAGCTCTTAACAAAATGCATTCTTTCTAAGTGGTTCATCTGACACAAAATGAAAGTTAGTTACTTTTTATTACTTCGTATGTTAAATATATATAGGCAATGTATATCGTTTATATAGCGATACCGTCGGTTAACACAGTGGTTCCGAGTTCTAATCCCAGCAAGGGGGTATAAATTATGTTATATCCAGCTCTGGTAAGGAGGCAAATTCGCCTATCAACTCTCCACATATTAAAAACGGAGAGTTAGAGGAATGTATTGTCTTAACACTAGGTTACCCCTTTTTATTATATGTCAAAATAGTGCTTGAAAATCTTATGTAGAACTAAAAACCTTAAATGTCTAATAATACTTAACTATAGTAATATTAAATAAATGTATAACATTATAATATGTTTATTTTCTTCATAATTAAAGACCTAGAACATTAATTTATTTTCTATTTATCGTTCTACTGTACACCTCGTCAACTAGGCCTGACAAGTGTAATTAAACATAATTTCTAGGTTACCGTGCATCATACACGTACATACATACATACATATATACCTAGTTTATTTTAAAATGCAAACAAACCTGTTGTTTGTCATATAATCACAGTACAAATTGTGAACTAACTTATATTTTATTGACTGTTTTATATACGGACTGTATACTATCTAGATAAGGCCTAATTTCACATAACCTTCATAATTTTCTATACATATTTATTAAACGTGCTCTCACTCTTTTAAGACGTGTTTTAGCAGACATACAGTGTTAAGACACTACTATGTAATTTTTCTGTTCTGTAAGTTGACTATAATTTTTTCATTTACAGACAGGGAAAACGTAAATGATAATATTAGAGATGCTAAAAATTAAATAAGTTGTAAAAAGCATATTAAAATTTCGACGCAGCGTGATGAAGAACGCACGACGTAGTAGTCCTTGATCGCTTAGATCGCTTTCAGGGTGTGCAAGTTCAAATCCCACTTCGTTTAAATTTTTATATTTTTCTTTAAGTTTTTTTTTCTATTTTCAGTATGGATGAACACTTTAAAAAAGTCATAGAAATATATTATATTACATATAAATTTTGCACTTTGTAAGGATCGAATTAGCAACCACCGTGTGAGAGATACCTCTACTATACTGTGCCACTATGATGTCACTTATATACTTTATTGATGCGATACCGTATATAGCACGTCGAAGGGTGTAATCTATAGTTACATGTAAATGTTGATTTTAAACAGCAATTAGCCTTGTTTTATCGATGGGCGCTATTTTTAATTGCATACTAATGACACTATTCGGTTATAGCTTCGCAGCACAACTTTTGGAAGTAAAATAGGCGTTTATGGGTTCGATTCTCATTTTAAAGGAAGGAGTTTTTATTGAAATATATGTGTATAAAATGACACAATTGTAAAATATGATAATTTTTGTTTCAGGTACGTGTGTTTATCCTGTCCTATTGGCTGAAGCTTATTCAATTTGTTTTTCAGGTATTTTTTTTTTAAATTAATTATCACAGTCTTATGTTTGAATGTTAAGATTCACATTCACGTTACATAAGTGATGTAATCATACATACTTCATTCATATTTAAAAGACATACACATTGTTTACAAAAATTAGATCGCAATCAAAATAATCTTAAACGATAAGAGTGGAAATTGAAACCAATGACATCACGTGTGTACCAAAACACTATCACTACGTCAGCGGAGTGATCTGAGAAAAAAGAGAGTTCTCCGCCTATTTATTCCATTTCACACTATCCACTTGACCTTCCAAAAATCATTTTTACTATATAATTTGTTACAAAATGAGAAACATTGACTTCTCTATGGTTTGCTGTAAAAAAAATCCTACTTTTCAAACTGTTATAGAGGTAGAGGTATAGGCGTACCGCGTAATTGGCGTGTTCTAGTTGATAGAACAAAGACAATAGTACAGTCTAATGCATTTACATAATTGTTGCGGTTTCCTCGTTTTTTTACAGCCTTTTTACGATTCTAGTGTGTCACCCCATTTTTAATGTGAACATACACCTATTTATGCATTTAGTGTACACTAACCCACACATACTTGTAATTCAAACTACTGCAAAACGTTAAGTACCGCCACTCAACACTCAATACCTCGACAAGGTGGAAAGCGGGGAATGGAGTGTCTTAACACTACGTTCCTACAGTTAAAGTTCCTGCAGCTTAAAATATATTAAATTAGGTTTAGTTTAAATTATTAAAGAAGTTCTAAAATACGTATCAGTTAAAACGAACATATGTAACAGAATTTGTTCTATAAACTCTACGTTTTGACACTATCCTAACATTACAGTAGGCTAATAGAAAGTAATGTCGAAACACTCCGTTTTGCATTAGAGTTAGGTGGAGACTAGTCTAGGTGGAGCTGCGTTGTTAATACTATTTTTTTTAAAATAATTTATTTTTATATATAACTTTCATCATGCTTACTTCATTACTTATATATATAATAAATTTTCAATAAAAAATATTAAAAATTGGTTTGTTAATGCCAATATTTTAGTATAAGTGTAACCACTTACATAATACCTTTTAAAAATAAGAATATTTTAACACTCAACTGGATTTCTTCGCTCAAATCACGTATGCCTCAAGCTGCAACTTCTATTCTATTCTATTCTTGGCACGAGAACGTACGTTTGACGTGAAAATAAAATTTAAATAATTGAAACGTGTGCAGAAAACCTTTTTATAAGGCTTCTAAGTGGGTTCTTACGCTCAGAGCGTTGAGTAAATGCTTACACACAGCTTTAAGTGATTAATATGAATTAAAAATTCATTTTTATAATATGTTAATAATAATATTTTAATGTCTCCACTTTGGTATGATAAGCTACAGTGTTGAGTTCCGCAACTCAATACGCTATATGTCGAATCACACTATGGAGAACATTATGTTCTTTTAACATTTCTTCTGTTTAGTTTATTTATATATTTTTACCGCACACACACAAATATATATATATATATATATATATATATATATATATATATATATATATATATATATATATATATATATATATATATATATATATATATATATATATATATATATATATATATATATATATATATATATATATATATATATATATATATATATATATATATATATATATATATATATATATATATATATATATATATATATATATATATATATATATATATATATATATATATATATATATATATATATATATATATATATATATATATATATATATATATATATATATATATATATATATATAACTTCACGATTTATCCCTTCCTGGGTAGTCAGAGTGAACGTAACGCCAAACGCTATAGTCCCTTCATACCTCTTTCGCCTCGTCCACTGTCATTAGCCTCTTCATACATGCTCTCCAGGGAGTTCTCATGATTTTTACGTGACCTTCCTCCAGTACCTTAATACTATATTTTCGAAAGTTAACCTAAAGTCTCCCCATTTTACTATCTAGAAATATATTTAGGAATAACATATTGTGTTGCAAGAAACTACAGTCAAGTTTATCATAGACATTGGTAATTGAAAAAACATTTTTTGTGTTCACATTTTGTACGTGATAGATCGTGTCAATTAGCTAGTTAAACACTGAGCGTTTTACCGATCCCCTTAAAAATCAAATAAAATTTCTATAATATTTTTTATATCTTCACCAGTGGGAATTGAACCCACAAACCGTCACGTTTACAGGTAGACGGTACACCTCTAAGCCACGACGTTCCTCTTCTATAAAAACTAATCTCGTTTAATTCCCTCCCTTTCTCAATGTGTCATATGAAGATCCAAATTAGCTGTGTATATCTTTGTAATGGGAAAAATTTAATATATAGCATTATTGCAGTTGAGTGAACAGATATGATTGAGGGTAGGCGACGTGTAGCGGGAGGAGAGTGGGGGGAAGTGGGACGTTATGTATGCTTTAGATATGTTTAATTGCCAATTATCGTATATATATGTTGGTGTATATAGTGTTAAGTCCTGGGTTCAATTTTTTTGGTAATGTTTAGTCTATTTTATGATTTGTAAAGTGTTAATTCATATATAGAAAAGACAAGGAAATAAGTTGTATAAAGCATTTAAGAATTTCGATGATGAAGAACGCATGGGTCAGTGGTGAGAGCGCTTGCACGGTTCGTAAGAGAGCGTGGGTTCGGGGAGCGTGGGTTCGGGTGGGTGCGTTCATATTTTGATATGTTTTCTTTAAGTAATATTTAATTTGTTTGATATTTACTAGTTTAAGCTTAACTTAGCTCGTATTTATTTGGCACATTGTTATTAATTTTTTTTTGAACTTTAACTATTAAAAGTACGGGTTAATTCTATGCAAATAATATTAATTTAGTCGATTATTTGTATTTAGTTGCAGAGCCAGTATGTCAATATATAGCAAGAGCCTTTGAGGTTTTATATGAGGTTAATTAATAAAAACAATAAAAAAATAAAATGAAAATGAATGTATTACGTAAGTGGCTGTAATCTCTCTCTCTCTCTCTCGCTCTCTCTCTCTCTCTCTCTCTCTCTCTATATATATATATATATATATATATATATATATATATATATATATATATATATATATATATATATATATATATATATATATATATATATATATATATATATATATATATATATATATATATATATATATATATATATATATATATATATATATATATATATATATATATATATATATTAACTTACTATATGTTCTTACAAATTATTTATCTGGTACTATTGTTTACTTAACACTTTCAGCAAGACCTCATGAATTCACTTATATATACAGAGTACATTTAATATATTTTAAAAAAATCCTAACTACATCCAATTTGATGCATAAATGGAAAAAACACTAAACAAAATACCATCATGTCCTCGATTTTCCTCGTTGACGACAAAAAAATATATAATTAAGTAAACCCACCACACGACTCACGCTTGACTGACTTTTATTTCAGAGTACAATGACCAGGACACGCCTACCAATTACGTACAAGCCAATTTATACACGAGATAGCATATAAGAGGTTACATTTAAATCAGTAATAATATTAAAAAAATGCAAAATTTTCTTTGTATGTAATTTTTTTATTCATTTTAGTTTATAGTCCATTGATAAGACTAGGCTATAGCCTAAAAAATTAGATACAAACTTAATGCGAAATTTAATTTGTGTTTAAATTTTTTACCTATTGTATTTTATAGTCCATTGATAAGGCTAGGCTATAGTCTATGGGCTATATTACATTACGTTAATCGTTTTTATGTAGCCCACTGTACCTGAGGGACGGTGCCTTAAGACTTGGTATGTGTTATGTTTCATAGACAGTTCTTAGGTTTTTAATATGACAAAATTTTTGCCCACAGAAATACCGTACTTTTGTATATGTACAAATATACTAAGGCATTGCGCTGCGTAAAGACACATATTAAATAAAAAAATATAACTATATATTATGTGTTATATATTACATACCATAAAACAGTTGAACAGCAGATGCAAAAGCTGGGATAGGGTGTCAACTTTTTTCTCTGGTAAATTTAACGTAAATATCGAAAGAATAAGGCGCATTACAGCTACTAAATTTAGATACTAGATATATACAACTGTTTATGATAATAACAGTATATCTCATATAATAATAAGATAATCTAAGATATTGCACATTGATGTGTGAAACGCAACGCTGCGCTTTGCCAAGTTGCCAGAGCTACAAAATGAAATAATTGATCCTCCCCAAGTGGGAATCGAACTTACAATCGTCGCGTACACAGCATCACCCTCCTCTACATTACAATTCACGCTCACTAGGTTTTATTTTACAAAGGTAATACTAAGAATGACCGGGACACGCCTACCAATTACGTACGGACCCAATTTATTGCGGTCTTCCTTATACGTCTGCACTGCGCCTAAGATGCTGAATTTATAGTACTGTATAGATTACAACAATTTATCGCTTACTTCTAACAGTTTTGTGTAGCTTTTAGTGGATGAAATAAAAAATAATTGAATTTGAAATGGGTTGGCGTTGAGGTATAGTTGTTTTGGGTTTGATTCTCAACTGAGGCAATAATTGTATTTATATTATTTTGGTTTTAAAGTATTTAAGTGAATTAAGCCACTTAAGACGTAGTGTCTCGAAGATTTGACGAAAAGTGGGGTAAGGAGTGTCTTAACACTGATTTTTCTTTGTATTTACTCTTTAAATATGAGGAATTTTGTAAAATATTTAAATTATCATAGATACAAAGGTAGGTTGTTGTAAATTTAAGTTAGCATTCATAAAATATAGAAATCGCATAGATTGGAATAAAATCATTTTATTCTTAATGTTCCTATAATTTCATAAAAAATGCAAACAATGACATGGGTAAGAACTAGTTTTTTTATGTTATATGTAATCATTACGTAGGAAAGTTACGTGAGTTATTTATACTATACGTACGCTGCAAACATATCTGTCGATAATGCTTATCGCATATATATATATATATATATATATATATATATATATATATATATATATATATATATATATATATATATCTATATATATATATATATATATATATATATATATATATATATATATATATATATATATGTATATATACATATATATATATATATATATATATATATATATATATATATATATATATATATATATATATATATATATATATATATATATACATATATATATATATATATATATATATATATATATATATATATATATATATATATATATATATATATATATATATATATATATATATATATATATATATATATATATATATATATATATATATATATATATATATATATATAGCTTCTTTATAACTTTTAAGTACAATTTATCATTTAAGTACCCTTTATAATATAATAAAAATTTCACCATACATTTAACAAAATTATAAGAAAATTGTCGCACCATCATTTTATTTCAAGCTACGAATGTCAAAGAAGGTCAAAGGATCATTTCCAAAAATATGTACTGAAATGTCGAGATAAGATAAAAGTTAACATTTAAAGTCCCTTCGAGATAATCTATTTAAATAATGTTGCCAATTTTTAGTTCTTGATTTTCAAACGTTTATGTAATACTAAAGTAATTAACTTTTTTATTATGCTATTATGGTGGTTGTAGGTTCGACTCCCACTCAGGGAAATTAAGTACTGAAAAAAATACGCTTAAACTATAACTTGTAAAAAAAAGGTTATTTTGTGTTATTTTTTTCCAATTTACAACATAACAATGAAAATGTTAAATGCGACCGAATTGTTATCTCAAAATACATACATACATACATACAACTACACGCTTTATGCCTAACGGGGTAAAAGAGGTTGCGGTCCCTGCATACCTCTTTTACCTCATCCACTGTCACTAACCTTAACATCAACCGAGGTCTCCCCTTATTTCTCTCAAAAATGGTATATTTATTACCTTAATAAATATTGAGCTAATCAAAGCACAATGAAACAGATATAGTTGTGGGTTCAATTCTTAGTAAAAACCAAATATATATATATATATATATATATATATATATATATATATATATATATATATATATATATATATATATATATATATATATATATATATATATATATATATATATATATATATATATACATATATATATATATATATATATATATATATATATATACACATACACATTAAATATCTTTTATAAATTCACTTATATACCATTCTTATCATCAAAAAGTAGCAAACATAATAATGAAACAATTGAAATATACACTGCAATCTCGTTATGATTGCAGTCATGCAACGTGCAATTATGACATCAGGCGGCCTTGGATGCGACCGATGTCTTTACATTGGGTGGGTTGCTATGTAGACGTGCAATCTACTGATATTAATGTGATAAATTTATAAGACTGTTTGTATAATTGCGCTAATCTCGGGAAGAAAAAACACATATATTTTAATATTATTTTTTTATACCTTCACGCTTTATCCCGCACATGGCAGGGTAGGCAGACGAAACTGCAGGATCTGTTAGAATTAAGTGTTAAGGCACTCCGTTGCTTAGTCCCTGCTCTCTCCGTCCCTGCTTTCTTCATCCTTGCTTTTTTCGAGGTATTGCATGTTGAGTCGCGGAACTCAACACCGCGCTGTGCCTAGTTTCCAGAGCTAAGAAAACGGAAATAGAAAAATTCATCTTCTCCGAGTGCGAATTAAACTCACAAACCGTCGCATTTACAGGTGGACGCTACGCCTCTGCGCCACGACGGTCCTCAATTTTTTAATATTAAATTTCTTAATTTTATTATTGTATGTGCAATAAAGAATATATAAGATACCTCTTACGACTCATCTACTTCTACATACATGTCCTGGAGGTCGTCAAGGTTGTTTTGTGACCTTCTTCCAGTATCTTCAACACTGTGTTTCCGAAGGTCAACTGAGATTTTTCTTCAACTCTGTTACCAAAGCAGTTTCTTGGAAATTGTGCAAATTTATGTATTATTATAATACTATTAGGCTATTACACAATAGTTAAGCGACTGATTGTAAACAAAATGGTTGTTGTATATCGGTAGTTGGTCGGTAGTAACTCAACACGCAATATCTTAAATATCCGTGGAAAGCGGAGTACAGAGTGTCTTCATAAATAACGAATATTCTCTCCGCCTACCTTGCTACGCAATATATAACATAAAGCTGTGAAAACACTATTTTAAATAAATAAACGTAAATTATATAATAAAATACCCTACTTAGTACATAATCGCGCGTCTCTATATCATTATCACGTTGCAGTTGCTATGCGACTGCATTCTGACGTCACACGTAATAACCTTGACTTCACACTGTTTCTAGAAATATTCATCTCTAATAGACACTTGTTAGTTATAAGAATTTTACTGAAAAGATTTTTTTAATGTGGAACAGTTATTAGCATTGTACGTAGATTTACATATACGTTTAGTTTGTTATATATATATATATATATATATATATATATATATATATATATATATATATATATATATATATATATATATATATATATATATATATATATATATATATATATATATATATATATATATATATATATATATATATATATATATATATATATATATATATATATATATATATATATATATATATATATATATATATATATATATATATATATATATATATATATATATATATATATATATATATATATATATCCATAACTAAAGCAGTGTAGATTCATATTTATAGGGTATATATGTATCGATAATGTATGTATGTAATGTTCTTGTTGTCTACAATTGAATTGTAAAGTAAAAATAAATTGATAAAATTAAAACTAACCCCAAATATACTAAAAAATATGAAGAATATGTCCCACGTGGTAATAAACTCAAGATGGTGGCAGCATTTCCTCGCTGGATCGCTAAACTGATACGCCGAGAGAGGAAATTGCCAGCTCTTTTATCACCAGAGCGGTATCAAACGAGAGGATGTCAAAAATTATTATTTTTAATTTCATAGTCGATAAATATTTAATAAATTATATATTTTTTACATTCTTATTCTTCACATTTTTCATATTTCATACTGTTTAACCTAACTCGAACGTTCCCCCAAAATGGGAATCGAACCTACAACCTAATTAAATCTGTAGTTATAGTATATAATATACAAGATATACATATAATAATCTCCTTTGACAAGACACAAACATGTAAAAAATAATAAAGAAAATAAAGTTATATTTGCATCCTCGAATAGAAAAAGTTAAAAATGCTTTGGATTTTATATTTCCCCTTTGTGACTTTTGCCAGTGAGCTTCCAGAGCTTTATAAAACAACTTTGCAAAAAACCTTCGACATACTGCCGTTGCGTGTTCTTGTCATATGACGAATGAAATTGCACAAATAAGCGTATTATATGCTACTAAAATTCTGAATATTTAGCATTTTTCTGTTTGTATGTGTTTTAGTATAATAATAAAATTAAAATTATTTAAAATAAAGCTTAAAAAATGTAATGCGTCGTTAGAAAATGTGACACGGGTGATGGAAGCTCTAATTGGTGATGAGTTAGTAGAGTGGGCAATAAAGGTTCTGATCCAATATGATGTGATGTGAAGCGATTCTAGTCTCAAAGTGGATGCTCTTGTGCTTCAGATTTCTCAGCGTTTTAGTATTTGTTGTTACTTAGGGTTAAAGTACCCTCTTCCCTCCTAAAGTCATACTACTCCGTGTAGGAGACAAGGCTCGGACGGACCGGCCCAGCACTAATGTGGGGCTGCAGAAGAATTTACTATTTCACGCAGACTAGACACTGGGATCTAGTCTTCTACTTTCCCTGGGTAGAGGTGGACTATGAGGATTTCCCCTCGATAAAAAAATCCTCTTCCCTCCTCAACCGTTGTCGCTGTTATTTAATTTATTAGCCATATTAACTTAATATGGCTTATAAATTAAATAAATTAACCACAAAACTGAGAAAAATGTCAATTGATACGTTGTTAGATACTTTTCTTATAATCGTGAAGAACGATGTTTATGTGAGTCTTAAGAGTCCCTTCCCTTTTTTATTTTTTGTGTGTACATATATACATATATATGTATATGTGTGTATATATATATATATATATATATATATATATATATATATATATATATATATATATATATATATATATATATATATATATATATATATATATATATATATATATATATATATATATATATATATATATATATATATATATATATATATATATATATATATATATATATATATATATATATATATATATATATATATATATATATATATATATATATATATATATATATATATATATATATCCTCTTTACTTTTACCACTCCTAAAATAACTATATCATCCAGATCACGGTAATTTGCAGAGCCCGCATCGCATTTCGCCTTAACCTCACCCGGAAAAACATTTTTGTATATTGCCTACTTGGCTCTCATTAACGAAACTCATTAATGTCGTTTCAACGTTTGGACCATGAAAAAGTAATGGACTGAAAGGTCCATTTTTAATATCAATTATCTAATCGAGGTGTTAGTGGCGTAGTGGGAAAGCGTTTGGCTTTTAATATGATTTTGGGTTCGATTTCTTCACAAGGAGAGAAATGTTTTAAAATCGGAGAATTTTGTTACTAATTAATTTCTGTCTACCAAGTATAGGTAATCTGTACTTGGTAGGCACACTAGTGATAAACTTATATACTTTATATGATGTAAATATTCATTTAAAACGTATTTGTATCTAAAATCGTTAAAAAATTTATCAAAATAAAACTTTAATTGCATAAAACAGCCTGTGGAATTTTAAAAATATATATTTTATATGTTTATACAGCTATTTTAATATTGTTATAGTAATATACGTAACTAAATAAATTACTATTGCCCAAAGTAAATAAATATTGTCTATATAGAAATAGCACTCTATTACATTTAAATATTTAAATGTTTCTTTAAAACGATTAACATGATGTAAAATAACCTAGAGTATGTCATAAATACCAGGGTTCATCTGCCTACCCTGCCATGCGAATGACAGCGTAAAGCTGAATAATAAAGTGTTCAGAAGATATCAAAATATTTTATCGCATTAGATAGCATTTATTCGCTTATATACGAAATGGACGATAACCTTATCGTAATGTCAATTAGAACAGATGTATTCAAGGCCTTGGCATTGACATTGAAAACATAATGTGATAAAATTATAATTAATGTATGTAGATTTTTATGTTTTTTACCTTCTTGGTGCAGTGGAAATGTATCTGTTTGTATGTCGTAGGTTCGATATCATTTTTGGGAGTAAATTATTGTTATGGCCCAGTTGTGGGAAGAAAGCGTTAAGTGATATTATTTAAGCTCAGAAAGTATTAGTTCAAATTGATATATATATGAAACATACAAGTTAAGAAACATATTTATAGAAATTCTTCAAGGCAAAAGGCATTTTGCTTCGAAATTTTCGTTTTAATGCTATTTATGAGAGAGAGATTTACGAGCTAAATTGTATTTGAGCACGGCGTTAAGTTCTATATTAGCTTTACGCTTTATTCCGCACATAGAAGAGTAGGCAGAGGGAACCGCAGGAACCATAGGAATCTAGTGTTAAGACACTCCGTTTCTTGCTTTCCGCCTTATTCTATATAGTTCAAACTTAAACGGAATAACATCAGTTTAATTTAACTACTAACTTAACCTATTGAAACTACAAAACCAAAGCGAGCAGGTGAATCGATAAATAATTTCGTTCATTCTAAACAGATGTTTCTATCAATAGCCTCGACATTGACATTGAAACATACTTAAATATAGTTTCGATTGTAAATTTACTTATTTAATACGTATAAAATTTACAATCGATTTGCTTACTTTGATAGATTATTAAAAAAACGGGTTTGATTCTCATCTGGGGTTAGAGATTATTACTATTTTACTTTTATTATTTTCTTAAATTTTGGTAAAAAATGGAGAACGGAGTGTTTTAACTCTCTGGTTCTCTCTACTTATCATACTGTGAGATAAAGCGAAAAAACAAGCGAAAAATAGAGTCAAAGAAGATTAGATAGTTATTAACATATACTTATAAAAATAAAGCTATATTTAACCGAAATAAATATAATTTTGTTCATTTGTAACCAAATATCTTACAAATGGCGGTAATTGAGGAAAAATTTATTTGTTACGTTACGTGCATCAACGTTACTGCGAATAACGATGATGTGCAAGTTTGTTCTCCATTCATACGCCTCGTTGAGTACAAAAATTGAAGGAAGCTATTAGATATTTTTTAAATTGTTCAGTAATGACTTTAACTTTTTCCGACTTTCCCCATCTGCCATATGTAGCGGGGTAGGTAGGTGTATAGGGCAGGGTACGTGTAGTGTTAAAATACCCCATTTCTGTGTATATTTTTTAATTTTATACAGATAAAAACTTATCCCAAGATAGCATATATTATGTTAAATTTTTATACGATTATAGCAAGTTATTAAAAATATTACAATTGCTCGACAGTTCACAACTTTGAGCTGTCAAAGAATAATTACAAAGTACTTTACAAACTTACATAGTAAAATAATAAAAAAGCTACAAATTATATTAGTTAATAGGTTTTATAGAGGCAGCATGCATTTGATAGTATCGCACACAAGGTCGGACTATGCGTCACTATATTTCTTTAGTAGTGTTTAAATTCATGCGTCTACATGCGCATGTGCACGTATACACTTATTTTTTTAATATATATATATATATATATATATATATATATATATATATATATATATATATATATATATATATATATATATATATATATATATATATATATATATATATATATATATATATATATATATATATATATATATATATATATATATATATATATATATATATATATATATATATATATATATATATATATATATATACATATACATATACATATACATATACATATACATATACATATACATATACATATACATATACATATACATATACATATACATATACATATACATATACATATACATATACATATACATATACATATACATATACATATACATATACATATACATATACATATACATATACATATACATATACATATACATATACATATACATATACATATACATATACATATACATATACATATACATATACATATACATATACATATACATATACATATACATATACATATACATATACATATACATATACATATACATATACATATACATATACATATACATATACATATACATATACATATACATATACATATACATATACATATACATATACATATACATATACATATACATATACATATACATATACATATACATATACATATACATATACATATACATATACATATATATATATATATATATATATATATATATATATATATATATATATATATATATATATATATATATATATATATATATATATATATATATATATATATGTGTGTTGCCTGTAAAGTATGCTTTACACAATTTTTCTATCATTAAATATTTATTATAGAACGGAGAGAAGAAAACATTATAAAAATACATCATGGAAAGCATATAAATTTCAGAATATTGAGATCTAAACCTGCGCCTCATGAAAACCGTCTAAGCCCTCTGACTAAGCCATGCGTTCTTCATTATGCCGCGTCGAAATTCTTGTTTTAACTTACGTAGTTAGTACTCTGTTGGTAGATTTATACAAATTTCCCATGCTCAAAGATTATTATTAAGAACAACTGCTTAGCAAATTAGAGTTGCAGTTTTAATAATAATTTTGTTTCTTTAGTGTGGAGTAACGCTTTAAAACCATACAAAAACATATTTGATCAAGCAAAATTCGAACTCGCACCGTTTGGATTCAGTCCGTTCTTGGTAGAAAACATATAAAAATTTGAACGCAGGATTTGAACTTTGTACGATTTGCAAGAGGGCCCAGGCCCAAATCACGCTGCGTCCAAATTCTTATGTTTTCTTCAAGTATTTTTTCTATCCCCAGTGTCGATTAAACACTATAAAAATCGTAAAATATTAAAATAATAGAATCCTTGCTGCATATATGTATTGGTAAGCAATAATTTACCAAAAGTCCTTGACCCCATAACTCATTTGCGTACTTACCTTGAACAAAGCTTCGTAATTTATATAGCATGCACATTTCCTGTCTAAATTTACAACGTGCAAAATTATTTAGTGGGTAACGGACACATATGCTATTGGAATAGTGATAATTTTCATTATAATTCATATTTTACTACTAGTCTAACTTCAGTCTAGCGTCAGTCTAACTTCAGTCTAACTTCAGTCTAACTTTAGTCTAACTTTAGTTAAGTTTCAGTCTAGCTTCAGCCTAGCTTCTGTCTAGCTAAAGTTGGGTTCCACCAATGTCTATTTTAGCGTATTTTCACGTTAACTTTCTACCTAACTACAGTATATGTAAAACTTATACGTATTTTTACACAAATATATATGAGGAGAATACATTGAGAACAGTCGTGACGGATGGTGGGTTCGATTCCAATAGGAGAAGGAACTGCTAACTAGGCATAGTAGGTCGTTAAGTTCCGCGAAAGGCGCAAAATTCAAAAACGGAGTGTCTTAAAATTAAGTTTCTTTTTAAACTAGGTCAGTTCGAGTTTTCAATATAAAGTTAAAAAATACATTATAATATAACTTCTGTGACTGAAGCAAATGACTGACTAACTACACATATCATGAGTGCGTCATTACATTGCCTTATTGAATACAGGCTTTATATAACGCGTAATTGGTTGTATTGCTATAGAAATAAGCGAATGAGCGTTTAGCTTTCGGCTTTTGAAATTTTTTTTTTATGAATAGCGGAAAAGACCATTGAATCGATGTCATTATTTCAATGAATGCAAAAAATCGATATTTTTTCATAAATAAGTTATTTATGCAATTTTTTTCTATCTCACTCTTGCGGACGAACAATTTCTCGTTTTGTATATTTGATACAACAAACGCTATATTTTTATGATATATAGAGTGTTAAACCACAGTAAGAATAGAAAAATATTTAAATAGGTTCTTATATGTTTTCTTTAAGCGACATAGTGATTACTTAAAAAAATATACAATATGTACATTGCTCATTATAAACAAGTACTTGAACTTAATTAATATTTATAGGCGAAATGACTAAAGATTCTAAGCGTCAAAACTTTTACAATCAAAGTTGAAACAGCTTTCAGAATTATAATTCAATCGATTTTATCTTTTTATTTTTTTTATAGCTTCACACTTTATCCCGCATATTGCAGGGTAGGCAGAGGAAACTGCAGGAACCATATCCACCTAGTGTTAAGACACTCCGTTGCTTAGACCCTGCTTTCTCCTTCCCCATTTTCCGCCTTTTTCGAGGCATTGCGTATTGAGTGGCAGAACTCAACGTCACGCTTTGTCTTACCAGAGCGAAGAAAATGGAAATAGAAAAATCCATCTTCTCTGAATGGGAATCGAACCCTCAAACCGTCGCATTTTACAGGCAGACGCTTACACCACTGCGTCACGACGGTATCTTTTTATTTCATACTTTCATTTCTTTTTCTTTAATATAATGGCATTCTAAGCGTGCCAGATTAGTACAATTCACTTCTCCATTGTCACGTTGAATTGAGAACACACAAAGGAGAATGTACGGTAAAAAATAGATTATTAACTTAATCTTTTTTTATAAGTATATATTTAAAAGACTCGAACTTAGTACGCTCCCTACAAATAAAATAACTGAATAAAACAAAACTATATAGATAACTCAATAAAAATTCAGCAAATTCGTTTCCACAAGGAAACAGACGGTCCCGCCTCCTAGTTCTACTACAATTCATTACATCAAACTGATAAAGCCGTAAAAGACTTATGCCTCGAGTAACACATAAAGAGAAGTTTCGACAGTACATCATTACTTAGTCCAATCACGCGCCCTGGTCACCAAAATCCGTCATTCTTATTTCTATATAGCTTATATAGCTTTGTTTACTTGGCGGGTTGTTTTTGTGCTCGTCGATGTAAAAATTATAATAAAATAAGCCTTTCACTTTTGTTTTTATGACGAGTGTGTTAAACGATTTTTATGTGTTTGGATTTGGGTCCAATTTTGTTTATTGTTTAGTATATATGTATATTTAGATTGTATATGTATGTATTTTCTGCATAAAGTGGAATTTTATTTAAGCGCTCTTCTCAGGAACTTACTTTTGTATTTTTATGATTTTTAAAAAAAAATACTTCAAGAAATCATAATATAATTTGAAAGCCTGCGGGCTTTGAACCTGCGTCTCTTGCAAACCGTGCAAGCGCTCAGCCCACTGAGCTATGCGTTCATGATTTGGCGTTACGTGCATATGCTAAGGCATACGGTTAACATTTTATAAGTTTTCTTTATGTAGTCCGATGTATCCATTGTATCTATGCTACAGACAGAATAATTTTAGGCACAGAAATATGTTATATATTAATTAAAAAACCTTAACTACTATGGTTGTGCAACATCGCCGTCGTGGCGCAGAGGTGCAACGTCTGCCTGTAACGCGACGGTTACTGGGTTCGATCCCCAATCAGAGAAGATGGATTTTTCTATTTCCATTTTCTTCGCTCTGGCATCTAAGGCAAAGCGCGGCGTTGAGTTCCGCCACTCAACACGCAATGCCTCGAAAACGGCGGAAAGTGGGGACGGAGTAAGCAGGGACTAAGTAACGGAGTGTCTTAACACTAGGTTCTTATGGTTCCTGCAGTTCCCTCTGTCTACCCTGCCATGTGCGGGATAAAGCGTGAAGCTAAAAAAAATAATAATAATATATATATATATATATATATATATATATATATATATATATATATATATATATATATATATATATATATATATATATATATATATATATATATATATATATATATATATATATATATATATATATATATATATATATATATATATATATATATATATATATATATATATATATATATATATATATATATATATATATATATATATATATATATATATATATATATATATATATATATATATATATATGTATGTATGTTACACAACCATATTTATGCTTTACTTATTGTTTTTTTTTAAGTCCAGTACTTTTTTTAACTGCCAGACTCTCATAACTTTTATAACGCTTATCTCTATGACCATTGACGTTACAAAAATTATGAATTCTTACCCTAAATGTATATTTAAATACTTATAATGTTGTAAAACCTAAACTCCAGTACAGCATCACGATACGACTTACCGGAAGGACTGGCTCAGCGTAATCGGAACTTCCTGATTAATATCTGAACAAACAACTACAAGTTTAGCAGTTTGTGTGCCCTTTCGTTGGATTTGATGAATGTTGTTTCGTTAGAGCATGTTTTTCATGTCTAAACTTTGTAGAATGTTAGATATTATTTGTCATTTGCCCAGTGATTGGATATTACTTAATATATATGTATGAAGACCGTCGTGGTGCAGACGTGATGGCTTGTGGGATCAATTCCTAGTCGGCATAAATGATTTTTTTTCATTTCCATACATGGAAAGCAGAGAACGGAGTATCTAAACACTATGATCGCATGGTTCTTGAGTACTCTCTGCCGGGGTTACTAAGGGTGAAGCCAAAAAATAAGTATGACTGATGAGAAAGTGAAATTATGAGAGATAGAAAAGAGAAAAAATAGTACAATGACTTGTTGTTAACCACTTTTCACCAAATTATGAGAAATTTTAAGCGGTATAACTAAACACCACGCTTTCCCTTTACATTGCGTCAGCTTGTAATTGCGACAGCTTATTGGATTTCGATTCGCATCTGTGGAGGACGACGTATTTTCAATGTCTTCGCTCTGGTAAGAAAGCAAACAAACAATGCCTCGACAGTGGAAAAATGGAGAACTGAGTGTTTTAGTACCATGTTCCTCTAGCCTACGGTCTCTTCTCAATACCCTACTATGTTCTGGATACAGCATATATCTTAAGCTATATTAAGTGCTTAAGTAAATTTATATAACATTAAATAAACACAATATTCTTATACAAAAATGTCAAAAAATCTAATTAAATATGTAAAATTAAATACCAAGTCCGAAAATCCAAAACAAAATTTCATAATATTACAGGTTTAGCTGTAAGCAAGTAAAAGCATATAACAAATAAAAGCTCATAGAATAGTTTTCAGGTGAGAATGGCGTAGTTTATTATGAAATTCTTTGAACTTTATTGTCCTGGTACAAACAGAAACGTCAGTTCAGGGTTTATTACGACTTCTGAGAAATGCATATTGTACAAAGCGGACGTTGCTCGGTGCGATACATTTTTGCTCTTGCCTGTGCGGAAGATCTTACCTTATTTATTACTTACAGGTTTATATATATATATATATATATATATATATATATATATATATATATATATATATATATATATATATATATATATATATATATATATATATATATATATATATATATATATATATATGTGTGTGTGTGTGTGTGTGTTGTGTGTGTGTATTTTCGAAAGCTAACCGAAGTCTCCCCTTACCTCTCGTACCGAAAGTCTAAAAACCTCTTCAAAAAACACGTAAACACGAAAAGCTACATCTGATATACAAACCTAACTTAATCCATTTGCAAAATTTAAATGTCTTCATCTTATAAGTTAACGTATTTGTAAGTCAATTTGTAATTTAGCCGATTACTGAAAAATCGTCGTGATTGATCATCCACTCAGAGCTTCTAAGCGATCGTTTCTTCATCCGGTCGCTTAAATTCGGTTTTCACGAGCGTTTTATTGATGCGCAACACTGTTACTCTGTAGATGTATTAAATTCTTAGACAAATTTCACTTCTTCTAGAAATGTTCGTGCTATTATTTATATGGAGCTTGTTTTAAATTACTTGTTTAATTTAAAACTATAATGGTACAGTCGGAGCGGTCTTCTAAGACAATTCTAGCTACCAAAGTGGTAGTTTAGGATTCAATTCCTTCTCGAAATAATGATTGTATAATATGAATTATTCATAGTAATATAGGACCGTTATGGTGCAGACGCACAGCGTCTGTCTGTAAAAGCGACGATTTGTGGGTTTACTTCTCACTGGGGGAAACTGGATTTTCCATTTCATTTTCTTCACTCTGGCAACTAGATAAGCGCGGCGTTTAGTTCCGCCACACGCAATGCCTTTAAAAGGCGAAATACAGAGAACGGAATGTCTTAACATTAGGTTCCTATGGTTCCTCTGCTTACCCTGCTATGTGCGGGATAAAACGTGAAGTTAAAAAATGTTATAATACATAAAACACAGAAAAATTTCACTTAATACCACAACGCAACCCCCATATTTACTCCAAACACAACGACAAGTATACTCGCGTTACCATCTCGTGTAAAAAACGCGACACGTTTGCTCAAGTAATGCTTCAGTCAACATTCGTGTTATCCAGGGAATAGATCTGAGCTCCCCCTCCTTTAGGTGTCGGACATGGAGTAAATACGATGTGCGAGGAATGGTTACAATTGGTTAAGTTTTAAACAAAATATATAGATAAGTTCTTTTAATCAGTTTTAAATTGGGTTATTTTTGGCTATTTTGTTGTAATTAAAAAAATCTTTGTGTATTTATTTTCTTAGAATTTCGTACAATATTGCAATTTGTTTTGCATATAAACTATACGTGCGCCTGATGAATATTAAAGGCAATGTTTCATAGTTGTTGATTTTGACGTTAAATAAGATTATTAATCCACTTACACAAAATGTATACTCCATTGTTAACAGAATTATGAAAAACACACTAATTTCCCATTACACTTTACCACTTCGGCAAGGCGGCCTATTAAAAGAAACGTATAGTACCAATATACGCAGATACCATTTTCACTTACTTGTTCTGTGTCATTGATAAACAATAGCTTACAAGAAAGCCCGGTAATGGGACGTGAAATGGATTATTTTGACAAGACATATTGTTATATATTTTTTAAAGTATTGGAAATTACCAAATAGTATTGGAAATTATCTATGTATAAGTACTAAGGAAAAGGTTTTTTTTTTACTTTTTAAACTGTACTGTGATTTTTGATGGACATCACTATTTTTTTATATTGCCTAAGTTATTAAACCAGTTGTCAGGTTTAAAATATATTATTATTATTCTTTATTTTTTGCTTAACAATTAAAAATATAAAAATAAAGTTTAGTCGATAAAGGCTTTCTAATTTCGACAATAAATCTCTTTCAAGTTGACAATGGATGTGGTCAAATAAATAGCGAAAAAGGGCAGTGCAATTAAAAAAAAACTTAAAACACACAAATTTAATAGAAAAATAAAATAAATATGACTATGTAACTTTTATTAAAGCAAAATACTTTCAATTTTATTATTCTTAAATTATTTATTTATTTTATTACTTTAACGTGAGACTTGTCATTTTCGTGCCAGGAGGGTAGGCGGAGAAGACCAAAAAAGGAGAGAAGCGTTGCTACAAACACACTTTTCTCTCCTTTAAATTAAAATTGGGAACACTGAGTGTTTAGTGGCGGAAGTTAACGCTACACTTTATCTACTAGATTGTGGAAATGAAATCCCTATATACATTAGGGTAAGCTAAGATTTTTTTAAATCTTTAACAAGTCTATAATATATAAAAATAAAATATATATTTGCGGCGTTGAGTTCCGCCACTCAACACGCAATGCCTCAAAAACGGCGGAAAGCGGGGACGGAGAAAGCAGGGGCTAAGCAACGGAGTGTCTTAACACTAGGTCCCCACAGTCCCTACAGTTCCCTCTGCCTACCTTGCCATGTGCGGGACAAAGCGTGAAGCTAAAAAAAAATATATTATTCAAAAAAATGCTTTACATATATGTAAAAGTACAATATCGCTAAGCTTTCAAGTTACATCGTAGTTAGGTAACTAAATAGGTGCAACTCCCGTATGCAAACACGAAAGTCCTAGATAATCCACCAACCTTCCAAAAGCTTCCCAAACTTATCTGAACTTATCCACAGACATCCAGACGTTTAAATCAAGCCAACTTTCACGTTGCAATCTTTCCAATCCAAGTCCTTTAGAGCCCCAAGGTAAATGAAATTTTATACGGTTTTTTGTAAAGACTATTGTACTTTTTGGTGTTATTTTGTTTTTTTTAATGATTATTATTTGTAATAAAATAAAACTTATGATATATGAGTGTACAAAAAGGGGCATATTATACAACATATTATGTATGGATATATAAGCACACAGTTTAGCACAAAAAAACCCGAGATATAAATACGAGTATATGTTTATTTTAGAATTATTTTAAGTGATTTTCCACACTAATATGACCAAAAATATTTAACTTAGCAACATTCGAACTCGCGCCTCTTATCCTCCAAGCACTTGTTGTTAACTAAGCCATACGTTATATTTATTAATTTCCACTGCCTTATGATTATTTGTTAGAATTATTATTAAACGGTGAAATTTATTAAGAAATGTTCCTTTACAATTTCACCTATATCGATATTCTCATTTGTCTTTGTTCTTATTCATTCTAGATAGTGCTAGAATAGTGATGAAGCACTCTGTATTCTTATCTTAGTTTCCAACAGTATTACCATAGTACGAAATTACTATAGTACTTAAATTACTTAACTATTTATAATAAAATACACCTACCGGAGAAAGCAGGGACTAGGCAACGGAGTGTCTTAACACTAGATTCACATGGCCCCTGCAGTTCCCTCTGCCTACCCTGCAATATGCTGGATAAAGCGTGAAGCTATAAAATATTTTATGTATACTTGTAAATTTTTGCAAGCTCTTTTAATAGAGGAATGAACATGTCGCTATACCAACGGTTCTGAAGCAGTTCTGCGATAAAAAGCAGGTAAGAGACTCGATAGTTTCACTTTTTGACGTGACAACGTCTTAAATTAGGTTGCGGCTCGGAGTCACATATGAAAAATGTAACGTAACGATGTGTCAACTATCACCGAACTATGATCGGTCCGCCGCGCGTATCACTTGACACATGTACAATGTTTTAGTAAACAAAATATATTTTCTATAGTTAAAATTTGTGCAATTTATATTATAATTATTATTCATATCAATAAATATTCTACCGAGAAAAAGACGTTGTCACGTAAAATTTTCGCCCGTAAAACCCACTTTACAGGCAACCATTTTTTTGTAACATTTTGTTATTACAAACAGAAGTTATAATAACTTTTGCTTCTAAAAGCTTATTAAACAAAATGATAAGCACGATATAAACATATAACAGAATCTACTGGAGGATTGAAGAGGTGTGTGACCGTCGCGGCGCAGAGGCGTAGCGTCTTTCTGTAAACTGCGACGGTTTGTGGGTTCGATTCTCACTAAACATCTAGACAAAGGGAGCGTTGATTTTCGCGACTCAGCACGCTCAAAAGAAGGTAGAAAACACGAATTGGAGTGTCTTAACACTAGGTTCCCTCTGGCTACCCTGCCACGTGTAGTACAAAAGAGAAAATAAAAACAGTATCTACCTACATGACGACTATGGCTGCGTCCATACAAAAAAAGAATTAAATAGAATTTCTTTTTCATTGCGACTATCTACGGCTAAGCGTTGCAAAGTAAAGTGCACTAGAACGGTAATGAAATAAAAGTCATTGGTAGCGATTGTATTTACTGTGGACTGTGTAGATATATGTACTTAACTTTGAGAACAAAACTGAAATGCTTGCGGTAATGAGAGAAGCAATTAAAATACTCTTCTATACAGAAGTTCAATAAGCATGTGTTTCTTTTGAAGTTAGTTAGTTAGTAGTAACTTAGGGGTACTAAGTTGGAGCTTTTGACTTCTATATAATTAAAGAAATGTGTGTAGATAACGTCAATCTTTTTGTTATCATAGGTGATGTTTTTTAGTCTTGATTTAATTACGATTTTTTTAATTTAATGACATACTTTGTCTTATCACATTTGAAAAATTAAGATCTTTGATTTTCGCAATTTTTATACATTTTAAATATAAAAAATTAAACGGAGTAATCGCGTTTGCTTTTGACATATTTCAGTAATCCGTGGTCACAGGCTACCTGAGGTAAATAAAAAAAAAGGTTTGAAAAATTAATTATTTCGCCACTTGGGATTCGAACCTATTGTTCATCTTCACCACAATTCCACCACACCACGTCACATTTTTGGATCGACTCCTGAATAGTAAAGGAAACTCTTATAGGATCCCTTTTTTTCGTCTGTCTACTTGTATATCCGTCCGTCAAGATCAATTTTATATTGAAACCTGTCATATTTTTCGAAACAATTGTATGCTACGCGTTACACCTCACCTACATCTAAGTTTCATAATATAAAACATTAAAGTGCCACTCCAACGACTGCCATAGTAACATAGTGTACTTAATAATGCGCCTTTTTCCAGCTAATTGAACAAATATTGATACGTAGTGAAGGTTCTTTGGAAATCATTTATTTTTCTCTTTCAAGTTCTAATAGTAAAATAAGCTTTGTGCTTATTTAAAAGTGCAATTTTGCAATTTGTATCGGTCTTGGACTATGATTAGTCAATTACATTCTTTTTTTGTAATTTAGTACTGTTTAAGTTAAAGGGAAAATGTTTTTTGAGTATTTTATATACTTTTTATATATTAGTACATAGGTTTTTAAAGCTCTGTGGGATTAGGTCTGATTAGTAACGCGAAATGACTCAAAAACCTCGATAGTGAGTATAATGCGAATTTTTTTTAAATTTAGATGAAAATTAGCTAAAATAAACTATTATTATTTTATTAAATTAACTAACTTATTAACTAACTAAAACTAAATTAATTAGATTTTATTAAATATTAACTATATGCGAAAAGTTAATGCAATAATTAGTTCTCCTTCTGGTTACAACTACGCAAAAATAAACGACTTACGACGAGTTTCTCTCTATTTAATTCTTAAAAGCTTTAAATTTAAACACAAAAGAGCTCAAATTAAACTTAAAATATTACCTTATAGTGAAAATAAAAAAGTTCACTTCATACTAAAAGCTTAAAGCCCGCTGTTTATGTTAATAATTTGGCAGCGACTGACACACGCTCTGCCAGTCCCTTTATCACGGAACTCCTGTAACGACGACTTTTTGAATTTCATATAGAATCGTTTAAATAATTTTATTGGATCATGAAAAATTACTTTGCGCCAATAAAGGTTTTGTTTTACTAGTACACATATTGTTGTATCGGGATTATAATCTAAGTTGTATACATTAAGTACATTTTGTATGTTTATTACATTTTAAATGTAATTTTGTTACTCTAAGAAACAAAAGGTAGATATATTTTATTGTTATATTAAGTAATGAAAAAAAATAAAACTTATTTTATCTGCCACGGAAAAAAAAGTTAGGGCAACACCTACGCCAACGTCATCGTGGATTTCGGAAATATCCCTCTGATTCCTGAAGTAGTGATCGAAAAAGAACCCCGAGAAATGTTAGTGGCTACTGTGGATGACCTACGTCTACTAGGTCGTCAGTACCACATAACCCGTCAGAGTTTTCACTGTGTACCTTAAAACGCTAAAGCAGATTTTTTTTTAGCTTTACACTTTATCCCGCATATTGTAGGGTAAGCAGAGGGAACTGCAGGAACCGTGGGAACCTAGTGTTAAGACACTCCGTTGCTTAGTCTCTGCTTTCTTAATCCCCACTTTCCGCCTTTTTCGAGGTATTGCGTGTTGAGTGGCGGAACTCAAAGCCGCACTTTGCCTAGTTTCCAGAGCGAAGAAATCGGAAATAGAAAAATCCATCTTCCTCGAGTGGGAATCGAACCCACAAACCGTCACGTTTACAGGCAGACGCTATGCCTCTGCGCCACGACGGTCAGAATTAATCTCAATATTTTTCTTTTCTTTATAATTCTCTCTCGAATTTTCTCTTAATTTCCTAAATATTGTTAAACCTAAATGAAGTATAGAACATAATATGCTACCTGCATAATTCATACAATGTGTTAAAGCAGACGAATTTTAATGCTGCCCTAAAAACCTTATCGGTTTACATGTACTCAAAAAGCCTATAATATTACATTATATACCTTATTGCATAGAACATAAGGTCTACATCTGTAACTTAGGTATTGGTTTACAGTATAGGAAAGTAACGTCAGCATGACTTGCCCTTCATACGGTAGAGCTAACCAATATTTGTCTTCATCAAGTCTATTATTAAATGCTTAAGACTTGATGCTTATAAATTGATTTTTTTAATATATTATGTTTACTCGTATGTATGTAAATGATATAGGGATTTATATTTAGAACATATATATATATATATATATATATATATATATATATATATATATATATATATATATATATATATATATATATATATATATATATATATATATATATATATATATATATATATATATATATATATATATATATATATATATATATATATATATATATATATATATATATATATATATATATATATATATATATATATATATATATATATATATATATATATATATATATATATATATATATATATATATATATATATATATATATATATATATTCAAATGCTACATTCAATTTTAAAGAATATTTTTACATGAAAGAATATGAAATTAATTTAATTTATTTCCTAGCTTCACGCTCTATCACGCTCTATCCCGCATACAACAGCGTAGGCAGAGGGATACCTAGTTTAAGACACTCCGTTCCCTACTCTTATACTTGTACAAACCTAACAACCTCTTAAAGTAAACATTTCCAGATTCTTTTTAACAGTTTCAACAAAGAAAAGTAAAGCCTTATTTAATTGAATACACGTCCATGAGTGTGCTTCAAGTAGGTACCTCAGTATATCGATTTTGTTATATTTTTTTGGCGCAGAGG
This sequence comes from Dione vanillae, assembly GCA_037178615.1. Taxonomy (NCBI): domain Eukaryota; kingdom Metazoa; phylum Arthropoda; class Insecta; order Lepidoptera; family Nymphalidae; genus Dione; species Dione vanillae. The sequence goes on from JAZFAU010000147.1 coordinate 1,691,482, forward strand.
GTGGCAGCTTTCGGTTGACTTGCTGTATCAATCAACCCTAGACGTTCGTAATAACTTAGGGAAGGAAGTTATATGGGAGTCAGTAATGTCTGAAATAGATACTGGAGTACGTGGATGCGTTACGTGGATGTTAATATACGTTTTTGATTTGTTTGTTTATTTTGTATTACTTTTTATTGGTGTTGTTTTTATTTTTATTACATATCGATTTTTTTTAAATGTTATATCGATTTTGTGATAAGTAATCGATTCTACAATTACTTTAGTGATTTTAGCACTTAAAATTTCTTAGCTTACTGAGAGAATGTATAAATAAAAAAATGTTTTACATATATATAAGAAATCTTGTTTTAGTTGGCAACGTCGTCGTTTCGTTCAGGTTAAATATTCGAGGGTAGAGTAATAAAAGCAGTAACAATATTATATCTAAGATATTTGGAGACAAACTACGTGAATATTCAAAGATTGAAGAATATGTAAATCAGCGCCTTTTGCGAATTGTCAAAGAGGCGCGGTGTTTTATCTTGCTACACTTCAATTTGTATACCTTTTTTACTGAATAAAAATTAAAATAAAAGTGCAATTTTTCTATAAAATAACTTAAGAATTAAATTATTTTGGTAAGTGACAGAACTTGAATGTTGACCGTCGAATCCAGAATACAGAATTATTATGTTCATTTATTGTAAATAATATATATAAATTGCTATATAATATCATTATATATAAAAAATATAGTATTATTATATATTAATTTAAAGTTACGGTCAATTTATAATTTTTTTAGAGAAAAAGGCATCACGTTGGACTTCCGTTACTACGCCATTCCCATTACATTCAAACTCATACAAATTTACATTTAGAGACCCAGTATGACAACTGTATATCACAAAAACTTAATAATTCATACTTAACACGGTGTGACACACACACTTATCGCACCTATAGAAAGGCAGTTACTTTTATTGCACAGTTCATGCATATAGCATTTGTATGTAATACAGATTGCAATACTATGAGATCAATTGTATTGGTACCTCTAGAAATATGGAATTTAAGTTATCTTTTTCATGAAATTTTTAAAGAGGCGTTGTGGCGTAGAAGTGTAGCGTCTGCCTGTAAACGCGACGGTTTGTGGGTTCGATTTCCAATCGAGGAAGATGTATGTTTTCATTTCCATTTTCTTCGCTCTGGCAACTAGGAGAAACGCGGCGTTAAGTTCCGCCAGTCAACAGGCAATGCTTCAAAATAACAATGGAAAGCAAGAAGCGGAGTGTCTTAACACTAGGTTCCCACGGTTCCTGCGGTTCCCTCTGCCTACCTTGTTATATGCGGAATAAAGTGTGAAGTTATAAAAATATATTTAGATGTTTTTTTCTTTCAACACTTGGTTGACTTCCGCCTCTCAGTACGCAATGCCTTGTAATACGTAAACTGGGAAACGGAGTGGGTTAACACTAGGTACCGTCTACCTACTCTGCCTTTTTAGTTTCAGACTTTTTATATAGATAAGCTCTTCTACCTAGGTTTTGTCACTAAATTTCCTCGTAAGATATGAGCCCACACCTCTAACATTGACAATTCATAGCATGTCCAATGAGTTCAATACACTGTACAACACGTGTGTCGTTAAGTACACGAGGTTAAGCTAGAAGTAGAATGGCAATATTTTAAGTTATTTCTTTCACGAAATTATTTATATATCAAACAGTTAATAGAATTGTATTTTTTTTTGATATCGGAAGTCATATTTTTGTTATCTTATCAATTGTTGTTTTTGTTACAGGTATGACACCATCTAGCTTATCAAGAGGTCATTTAGAGGTGGTATTAATCATTTGTTTCAAAATATCTTAAAGTTATATATTTGGCTCGTATTGCGGTATCAAGTGCCATAGTTGAACACTAATAGATGGTACCACATCATCATACATATCATAGAAACTGTTACACTTTATGCTAAAAAACATAAAAAAAGAACTGATACAGATTTCTTCTTAATTTTTCACCTAACTTAAGATTAACTAAATCTTTACGCCTTGGCAAAAATAGCTTTTAAGTTACTAATATATTTTGTCTTTTACCTCGTTTGCCTCAACCTGTCAGTTTCTAACGATTTATGAGGTATGGCGTGAAAGACGGCCAAATACAAGACAGCGGTATGAATTTTTTTTCGCCAACAATAAATCTCAACCTTCCCTCAACGAGCAACTTTTGAAAGCACAAAAAAAAATAGGTGACAGTTACTAACGGAGCTTTTTCTTTTTGTGTCAAGGATTCCTAAAATCTACAGAATCGCGTGTTTAAACATAAGATTGCCATTGTATTTAATTCAACTGCACAATTTGTAAGAAACATGGCGTTAAATAAAAGTATCGCGACAGGCAGACAGCTAATTTACTAGATATTCACCTTTTTCCCTTAAAATTACTTGGCTTTGTGAATATTTGAACTAGGGCTAGAAACGTTGCCAGCCGTCCCTGCCAAGTTAACTGTTGACCGGAATTAAACACGATAAATTGAGGCGTTCGCTGATAAAACATTTTAAAGAAAAGGAAATGTTAAATAAATTTAATATTTTAATGATATAATTCGTCGGTTCGAGACAATATTTAATGTTGTTTTAAATTGTCGTAATAACTTACTTACCAACATATAAAATGGTGTTTATATATAAACTATATATTATATATAAACATATATATGTACTTTAGAGCCATTGTGATATAGTGGCAAAGCATCTGACTGTAACCGAGGATTGTGGGTTCGATTTCCAGTAGAGAAATTCATTTTTTTATTTATTGAATTAATTTTTTTTATTTATAAAATGATTTTTTCGAAAACAGCTCTATACACATTAGAATCCGCCTATCTACCGAATAGTGATAGAAAACTGGTAAGTTCCCTTCTTCTTTTTCCCTCCCTGTTACTTACTCACTTACCCAAGTGGTATAGTGTAAAGTGAATTCCAGGTTACTCTTTTCTAATGTTTTAACTAATACAGTAATTAGAAGTGTAGTGCCTACCTATAATCGCGTTTACAGGTAGACGTGTTGTGAGTTCGATTTCCACCCGAGGAAGATGAATAAATAAATAAATAAATAATCAAATAAACGGATGTCTTAACACTACGTTCCCCCGATTCTTGAAGTTCCCTATGCCTACCCTGCTATGTGCGGGATAGAGCGTGAAGCTATATATCACTAGTTCATACAAATATATAACCAATAGATAAGTAAGTTAGGTTTGCAAAGATTAAGTATAACAAATGAATGTAATCCTTGCAAAGGCACAAAGTAGTGTTTTTGGGAGCTTTAGATCCTTATTAGCGACTTAGCGATGACTTTAGATTCCGTGACTGAGATTCCTCTTGCAGAATTAATCTGAGTTGTTTTGGATAAATCGGTCGGATTTTGCGTTGTGACATCTTAAGTACAAGTAAGTTTATATACGTTACTAATTTTACATATACTGTTACATTTTGTATGTATTGGTGATACTTTTTAAGACAGCTCTCTTGTACAGGCTACTGGGGCCGTACAATATAGTGCTTAAAAATTATCAATTTATAGAAAAAGTTATTTACTCTGTTCATTTCTTTTTGTATTATTAGATTCGTTACATACTAAAAATTGGTTTAGTTTCTTTATTGACATCTCCCATTCTATTCACGACTTAACTTGAAATATGAATTTACTGACTTTAAACTTGAATTATGAAGAGGATATACGAAAGAATCAATAGGTTTTCTATTTTAAATCTTTTTTTTTATTTTTTTGTGTATTATTCTTCACTTCGCTTTGGTCATATATTTTTTTCTCCATTTCTCATTCAACACGGCGTAGGTAAAATAAAAAGGAGAGTTGAAAGGACGATAATTTACATCCATCCACAGTTGAAAGCATATCTTCAATATATCTCGTCCGCGCCATTTCACGATTCGCCGCTTCCGTCGCCTTTACGATTTATACCGCCCCAACAGATCGCCTGTTTGATACGTGCGTACGTGAAGTTCAGTCATTTTTGTCTAATCATTTTTTAGTATGGAGAAGGATTGCTAAATCATTTTAATATTGTTAAAATGTCATTCCATACTAAGAAAAGAGAAAAATGGGATCTCTTATAATAGTTTGTAATTTCTCCTTTTTCCCGTACATTTTTCTCTGTGTGTTCTCCATTCAACGTGACATTTGCGAAGTGAAGCGCGCTCAGATCGCCATAAATATAGAGAAGAAGAAGAACTACAACCAACTCATATTTTATTATTAAAGTAGCGTATTGATCGCTTTTACGTATTTAAAGTAGAATATTAGTTTATACAAACACGTCTGTCGGTCAGTATCGTTCGTTTATTTCGTTTTCACTAAAGCGTTTCCCCACCATCGATATATGGCAATCACCACACGTGTCGCCTGGCCGCAACCCTTATTTTTATTTCTCACTTTGGTACAAAGGGTTCGCGTTCATATGCTTTCGTTTAACTGACATTGAATATGTATATATATATATATATATATATATATATATATATATATATATATATATATATATATATATATATATATATATATGTATATATATATATATATATATATATATATATATATATATATATATATATATATATATATATATATATATATATATATATATATATATATATATATATATATATATATATATATATATATATATATATTAATTGTATTTTTTTGCAAATTTTGCTTACATTACTTTTCCTACTCAGTACTAGACTAGTTTCTTTATATATATTAGCAGGGAAGCATTTATTGTGTATAAATATATTCTTTTAATGACATATTATGCCAATGTACTATTAAATGTTATTTTCATCTTAACAGAATGTAGAACCTAAAATGGTATGATAAAATATTTAACTTGTAGTTACAAGTCAAATATTTCAACAAACAAATATAACAATTATTTTCTAAGCAATTCATGTACACGACAAAAAACTTTAAAAAAAATAACTTTAGTCACAAATTATATAATATTACATTTAAAAATTTACATATTTTTATTAATACAAATTTAAAGCCAAACCAAGCTTCTACCATTAATAGAAAAACAAAGCAAAATACAAAAAAAATTGAAAATTTTCTTCAAATAAATGAAAAAAAAAATGCATAAAACACGCTCGCCTCCGCGGTCGTAGTTATCGGGAAACTGTAACCGAACCCACGCGGACAGCGGATAGGGATAGAGGGGAGGTCTGTCGTCGGTCCGCACGTTGATTTATATACAGCGAATTACCAATATACCAGCGAATTAATGAAATACCTAGCACCCTAGACTTTTTGCTGTAGTAAACAAGTATGTTTTATTAATTATAATTAAACAGCTTCACGCTTTTTCCCGCAGAGCAGGATACAGAGGGAAATAATTGTTAAAACATCTCGTTTCTTATTTTCCACCCATTCTCTAAGGTATTACGTGTTGATTGGCGGAACTCAACGCCGCTTTCTACCAGAACGAGAAAATGTAATAATTAACTTTTCCAAATATATATCAAACCCACTACTAACATTCAAGAACCAAATTCTCTATATATATACATAACAAAATCACAAAATTTCAATAGTTGGAATACACTAGAATAGTGTTTTATTGTGCTTTCATTTTACAAAGAGATCAGTAGGGCCGATAAACTGGCTGTATCGTATCGAACGTGTTACCGCTGACCGCAACGATTGGCCGCGCTTTGCGGCCGAATGTCCATTTACAGTTGAATACAACTTCTATTCTAGTTAAATTGTTTTTAATCAATTGATTTTTTTATTTATTTGCTTTATATATATAAAAATGTATATTTTTATATATAAAAAAAGGACGGAGAAAGCAGATACTAAGCAACGGAGTGTCTTAATACTAGGTTCCTATGGTTCCTGCAGTTCCCTCTGCCTACCCTGCAATATGCGGGATAAAGCGTAAAGGCATAAAAAAGAATTTATATATGCATGTTTAGTTGATTTATGATTTGAATTACAAGGTTTAATAATATTTTATTTGAGGACCGTTGTGAAGAGGCGCAGAGACTGCATCTTAAAGCGACGGTTTGTGGGTTCTATTCCTACTTGGGCAAGATGGATTTCCGTTTTCTTCGTTCTGGCGACTACGCAAAGCGTGGCGTTGAGTTCCGCCACTCAAAACGCAATACCTCTAGAAGGCGGAAAGCGGACTAATATAGTGTTTTAACTCTAGCGTCCCACGGTTCCTGTGGTTCCCTGTGCCTACATTAGTTATTAGGTTATATTTAACACTAAGTGCAGCTTTGAATTCCGCCGCCCAGTTTTGATTTCTGTACTTTGGGCGGCAATGAAATGCGCGATAAAATGTTAAATTCTGTAGAGAATGAATTAAAGAAGCCTATTTTATTTTCTTTGTTTTTTTTTTGTAGCTTCACGCTTTATACCGCACATGGCAGGAGAGGCAGGACCAGGGTTGAGAACCGTCGTGGCGCAGAGGCGCAACGTCTGCTTGTAACGCGACGGTTTCTGGGTTCGATTCCCAGTCGGGGAAGATGGATTTTTCTATTTCCATTTTCTTCGCTCTGGTAAACTAGTAAACTAGGTAAAGCGCGGCGTTGAGTTCCGCCCCTCAACACGTAATGCCTCGAAAAAGGCAAAAAGCGGGGACGGAGAAAGCAGGTACTAAAGAAGCTTATAAATTTGTAATATGTAAACGCTTTCTCAGTTAATTTGCATGAAGCAAAGCTTTAAAATTTGTAACAAAAATACAAAAATATGTATATAAATATCACTTTTAGATAAATAAATTATATTTACGCAAAATTCCAAAGCGAAGCAGCGCTAACATGCTTATATTAATATTTACATGTAAATATAGCTTTGTAAAACCAAAGCGAAACAGCGCTAACAAACAAGTTAAACGAGTGTTGCAAATAGCAGCATCATAACGGTATGTAAATACGGGGTTCATCCAAACAACTACTATAGTTATTTAGTTATTCAATAACGGTTATACGGGCGGTTCTTACTATAAGTTTTTTGAATTCAATTGAATTTTTTGAATTTAATTGAATTGAAAATAATTATTGAATGATTTTAATTGAAAATTTTGTAGATTTTGGTTGTTATGTTAGCTTCACGTTGTATTTTGATATAAAAGCTGAAACAAATGAAAATAATTCTTTCTCAAGTGGTTTTGGTTGGTTTGGTTGGTTGGTAAGATTAAATTAATTTATGAAATAAAATAATATATACATTTAAAAAAAAATAAAGAATATATACATCTTGTTGAAATTATGTTATTACATCTGACAAGTCATTTATTTGTTTATTTTTAAATCACTATTTTTAAATAGACATAATAGACATAATAACAATATATATATATATATATATATATATATATATATATATATATATATATATATATATATATATATATATATATATATATATATATATATATATATATATATATATATATATATATATATATATATATATATATATATATATATATATTAGGACAACCAACAGTAGATACAATAATACATTTAATAATATAACAACTTGAACTTGAACATGGAAAATGTTCTACTAATTAAAGGTAGTCTCAGCATGCACATAGTTTGAAGCAAAGACAAATACATGTAAAAATTCCGCATATATATTAAAAACACATAGGAAACTGTTAAATAATCAAGAAATATTATTAATTAATAATTAGAAAAGAAATATTAAATATATTGTAGCATTAATCTTTGTTGTTAAATACTATTAACATAGCCTTTTTCGACAATCTACTTTTTCCCTACAAACTTTCACAAAGGAGGACCGATTATTGATAAATCGCATGTCACTTGCTGCATTTGCATTTAAATCGAATTTAATGTAGTTTTTTTTAATCAATCAAGAATCTAGATTGTGAAAAATAATTGAAATTTATAGTTCACTGAATATATTTTAGTTGTTATTAAGCCTAACTATAATAGTTTAGTAATATATATATTTTCTATTTTAGATTAACGCTTTATCCTGCTTATAGCAGAATCAGTGGGAACCTAGTGTTAAGACACTCCGATCCCTGCTTTCCGCCTTTTTTGAGACATTATGCATTGAATGACGGAACTCAACTCCTAGTTTTGCCTAGTTGCCAGAGAGAACAAAATGAAAATGAAAAATACATCTTCGCCAAACGCCATTGTTTGTGGGTTCGATTCCCAGTCTTGAGTGGCGTGGCACACAATGGCGTTTACAGACAGACGTTGAGTAACGTATTACCATTTAATACTGAAGTGATATACTAGAATTTTGTATATATATATATATATATATATATATATATATATATATATATATATATATATATATATATATATATATATATATATATATATATATATATATATATATATATATATATATATATATATATATATATATATATATATATGTATTGCTACCCCTGTCTGTAGCGCAGTTAATATCCTATTTCACGTAGTAACAAACATCTGAGTTTTGCAAATCATTCCACAAAAATTACTCATAGGCATCCCGGGGAAGGCTTTACTTGCCATTTTTGTTTGAAAAACTATTTCGTTATATTAACACTGTAGGGACCGACTATCGAATGTGCTAAGTAACGTTAGTCACAGGTTCAAATAATTATATAATTAAAATTAAATAATATAAAATAAATAAAACATTTATTTAAAACGTCATTGTTGAAATTAACAGCGTTTTAGAAAGATTACGTAAAATATTTTTGTTTAGACAGTTATCTAGATTCTATTACGTACTACATGTAACTATTCAAAATATTTTAAAATGAGGACCGTTATGATGCAGAAGCGTTGCGTCTGCTTGTAAGCGCGACCGTTTTTGGATTTGATTCCCACTCGGGGAAGATGGATTTATCTATTTCCAATTTCTTCGCTCTAGAAACTAGGCAAAAGCGCGGCGTTGAGTTCCGCCACTCAACACGTATTACCTGGAAAAAAGGCGGAAAATAGGGAACGGAGTGTCTTAATCCTAGGTTCCTATGGTTATTGCGGTTCCCTCTGCCCACACTACCCTTAAAATAATATGAAATATGACTCGCACTGTTTTTATATAGCACTTCTTTCTCTATTTTTCAATCCCATTCACCAAAATGCTTGTTAAGCTTTTTTTTTTTTTTAAAAAAAAAACGCTTATAACTTCTAGTCCGTTCACTTTGTAAAGTCAAAAGTAAATTTAAAAGAAATAAAAACGTAAAATTTTTAACTGCACTTTAAATAAATTAAATCGTTTAATACTATTTACTGTTATTTCAAGTTAATTAATAATCAATTATTTATAAAGAAAATCAATTGAAATTGGTTTCTTGGTATCTTTTGCGCTGTTATGTTTACAGTGGCCTTACGGCTTGTTATATATTTTAAATTCCAATAAAAAACCACTTGTTTTCTATTTTCTACATGATTACAAATGAAATAAAAATTCATATAAAATAACTATGAAAAATGTCAATTCATATAAAGTATGCATATCTAGATAGTATTTCAATTAAAGTTTCACTAGTATAAGGGTATAGAGTATAAGCGTGCAGTTCACAAAGTCATCGCTTGTTAATTGCCCGGCCTGTTTCGGAGCAAACAACCCTAAACTTTCCCCTAATCATGATCCCTAACAGTTATTGATAGATTGCACCCTACCTAGATCGACAAAGGGATTTGCAGCTAAATGTCGTATTTGATCGTGTGTCCTATCTCTCTTTTAGAACTTATGGCAGCTTAATTAGCATGGTCTATACTATACTATATATATATATATATATATATATATATATATATATATATATATATATATATATATATATATATATATATATATATATATATATATATATATATATATATATATATATATATATATATATATATATATATATATATATATATATATATATATATATATATATATATGTATATATATATATATATATATATATATATATATATATATATATATATATATATATATATATATATATATATATATATATATATACATATATATATATACATACTAAATTAGTAATTAGTAAATTAAAAATAATTCTGACTTGGGCATATTGTAAGGGGCTAAAATAGTTCTTTATGTACTCTGACGTAGCCTCTGGGTTTTTTCAAACTAAGCTAATTCTTCAGTTCTATAATATTGATAACTGTACAGATGTAACTTTTAACAGTCATTATACCACTTAATTAAAATTCAATGGTAAATTATAACATCAGCTTCTTAAATGTCCAATTTATATTATACAAAAGTAAATAATTTTTACATTCTAAATGGTCACTTATTTCTTTAAAATTGCTAGCAGCTAGCAGCAACCACATTGTGTAGCCTAATTGATTGTGATCTCTCACAAAGTTCCAACTACGCGCAAGTCTGCAGATGATTACTGACGTTTCAGCTCATTGTACGGTCTAAGTTAGAAGACATGCCGAGGCACCCTATAAAACTTCTTTTGCTCAAACAATAGAACCCCTTCTAGCTGTAGTTTACAGAAGATTCTTCAACTTTGCAGAAACGTTATGCTTTATTCCTTTCTTTAATTAACGTTAAATTTTTGCTTTCATATTGTCTTACTTCTGAACTTTGCTTTATTTCGCAAAATGTTTATTGAATGGGAATGTTATACGCTTTTAGAATATGCTAGCGGCGAATTGGGGAATGTGTCTAATTAACGGCGATACATGTTGTTATAAAATTATTTTATTATTATTTGAAATAAAGCAATTTTGTTATACAAATATAATGATATAATTTATCACGTTTCTCGCTTAATTCCTAGCGGGGTAGTCAGAGAGAACGGAGCGCCAAAAGCTGCGGTCCCTGCATACCTCTTCCGCCTCGTCCACTGTCATTAGCCTCTTCATACATGCTCTCCGGGGAGTATTTATGCTTTCTACGTGACCTTCCTACAGTAAGTCAACCGAGGTCTCATTTTACTTCTCTTACCACTCACTTTTGCTTCATATATCTTCTTTACCATTTTTTAATCATTCATTCTTATTTTGTTATTATGCATATAATAGCTATTACTATTGCTTTTGGGTGCTAAAATGTGAAGATTTAGTCTTAAACAGTAAGTTTTATTAAAAAAAAACACACATATACAACTTATAATATTAACTAATAAATATTAACACAAATGCAAAAAAAAAACACGTTACTTGCATTAAAAAACATATCATTAAACTCCCCTTCAGATTTCGTGAATAACGTATTGGAATATTAAACAAAATTTCGTACTTACCTTTCCAATTCGCGACCGGCAAAAAAGACGTGCCGGAAATATTATAAAAAATTTTAACGATGTCAATCTGTTTGTTTCCTTTGATGTAATATTTTGTCGTCTAATTATTTTCGGCACCTTAGAGAAATACTGTAGCGGGAGTATATTAAAAATGTCTTCAGGGTTCCTCGACCAAGTTTTCTGAGAGGGCACAGATGTCATCCAATTTTAATTAGGTTCGTTTTATCTTTAACATTAACTTTCTTAATTATTTCCCCTCTCTACCCCCCGTCTCCCCATCCCTGCTTCTGCCCTTATAAATACATAAGAAGTGTGTAATTAAAACACTTTGATCCAATGTAAACGTTTCCCAAATTATTGCCGTCTTCCGAAATTATTCAAATTCTATATAAGTTAAGTTACTTTTAAAATTTTTATTGTTGGTTTTTCTTTAATTTGTCAAAATTTGATAAATATTTCGGGCTTATATTATTTTTAGCGAGGTGTTTAAAATTAGAAAGTAATTATATCTTATTTGTCTTTTCTAAGGTTAGGTGAGTAGAATCTTGTCAACTTTTTCAGCTTCACGCTTTATTTCGCTTATAACCGAATAAGCATATGGAACCGCAGGAACGTTGGGTATCTGGTGTTAAAACACCGTTCTCTACTTTCAATATTTCGAGGCATTGCTTGTTGAGTGGTGGAAATCAACGCCATACTTTCCTGAAGAAAATAGTATTGAACAAATTCATCTTCCCCGAATGGGTAATTGAACTCACAAACCGTCTCATTGACGCTACGACGGTCCTCAATCTTGCCTAATTTAAGCTACAAATCTTGAGTTGAATCAATAATACTTTAACCAATCAGAAAGCTAATACTATAATGCATATATTTTATACACCATATAGAAATAGTAGATAACTAAAAATGTTTCAAGGTAAAAATTTGACAAGTTCCAATACGTAATCTGTACTCCCGCATAGCACTGTCATGATAATCTGATGTTTTTACAAATTGCATGCGGGCGAAGAGATTATTGTGGCTGTGATTCATATTTGATGTTAGCACAGTCGCATATCGATATTTGATTTATTTAAAAATTTCTTTGTAACTTGTGAATTTGACTCGAAGAGAGACGATAAATGTAGGATGTTCTACTTTCTGCCTTTTCTAACATAACGCAGGCTGTAAAAAGGAAACTTAAGCTTTAAGGCACTCTGGTAACTAATTTTCCTCCAATTTATGAAATACCAGATCGTGAAATAAACCAGTTAAGTTAACAAATAACCATTAAAGATAGTGTCGTTTTTCGAAATTTCTATTTCGTTGACATTTAACCTTAGCCTTTAAAATTTCCTAGATGACACCCATAAAATACCATAATCAAAAATTTGGACTGAACTTATTTAAACTTTTAGATAATGTGCACTAATAATGATGAGTAATAAATAAAAAGAAAATATTTATCTTAGGTTTAGATACACACAGAAACTATAATTATAAATCGTTTTAATAATACAATAAAGATTTTAATACATATTATGACAGTTTAAGCGAATCGAGGATTTTGGCACGGAGTTCCACGCATATAACACGTTAACATGGCGATGCGTTGCGTGACCGAATTGCGAATAAATATTAATAAAAATATATATTAAAAAAATATTTTTTTTTCTGCTTTCTTGCTTCGTATGGGGTATATAGAATCTCATGGTAGAAATTTACATTTAATGATAAACAATTTTGGTCTATTTTAAAGATATTGCGGTTCGGTTCAAAGACATAACTATTATATATCATAAGATCACATTGAACCTAAATATACTCAAACAATGTTTGTGTTTATAACAAACTAGATCTAAGTAATTATTTATGTCTTCACACTTTATCCCGCACAAAGCAGGGTAGGCAGAGGGAACTGTTGTAAACATGGAAACCTAATGTTAACACCTCCGTTCTCCGCTTTCCGTATTTTTTTCAAGACATTGAGTGTAGAAAATCAACGCCGCGCTTCACCTAGTTGCCAGAACAAAGAAAATGGAAATGAGAAACTCCATCTTCCCCGAATGGGAATTGAACCCACGACGCTACGCCTCTGCGCTACGACGATCCTCAAATAATTGATTAAACGTAAAGGTTAAGTTAAGCGTAAACGTAAGGTTAAACTGTCAAAAAACAAAGAACCGAACCCAGTAACGTCGCTAGACCCAACCAAATCCGAATTGCGTCACGTTGCACTACTCATAAATCTTCGACGTCAGTTGTTGGCTCGAGACCGTCGGTATAAGTAGTTGAAGATTTAACAGCACATTATGTGATTATTCGCTTTTAGGTTATAGTTATACAGCTTTTTGGTGCTTGCCAATAAGTTTACCGGTGCTTTATGTTGCTGGCACACGATTGTACCGACTCTAGGTAGGTTTTTATTGCAGTTTTTGCATCGCCATTACACTATATCTTTCCACTGTTGTGTTAATATCATGAGATGCTATTAAGCTGTCGTTGGTACATTTTTCTTTATTTATTCTATACAATTCTATATAATAAATTTTGATTTGTATATAAGTAACAAGTACTAAATTTGTGACAAATTATTATATAAATAGTACGTAATACAGTATTTTATCAATAGTACAGTACAGTATATAGCCAATAAAGAGAATGTAATAAATACTTAACCTTGAGGTCAAATAGAAGACAATGCTTTAAGAAGTTTAGCTCACAGGTGCAATGAATACATCGAACTAATTAAAAGCTCCTGAAAACTGTTATCAGATATGACGTGACCATATATATGTATATTGACAGTTTATAAATTATAACGTTTTAAGGAGAATGGTTTAAAACGAGTTTAACCCCATAGTGTCTTTTCTTATATCTGGATATATCTGAAACTAATATAATCTATATATCTATTATATATTCAAGTATAAATAAACAACACAACATATATTTAACACTGTAAAAAAAAATTAACTTCTGTTTGTGTGTGTGTGCGTGTGTGTGTGAGTGTGAGTGTTTTTTTATGTGTTTGTGTGTATTTACACATATATCTAGGTATACTTTTTTGGATATAATAATTGATATAGTACAGAAATGGCTTAAAAGTCAGTGACTCGAAATAGAGTACGTAACTTATACGTAGTGCACGCGAAAATAGATTTTTTTGGCCAGGTCTAGTTAGAACTTGGTACGACATTGGATTAACCTTTATTTATTACTGCAGTATCGGAGTATTAAAGAGATTTACGTAATATATAAACGCAAGAGACTGTATATAAATTAAAATAATATTTTGCAAGAATTAATTAACTTTTGGTTACGATTTAACTATTAAATGACTGTCATTATTTAAGAAAATATTATTACTAAAATCCCTTAATCTACAGTAGAATTTCTTTTTATTCTTTTTTTTTAGCTTTACGCTTTATCCTGCATATTGCAGGGTAGGCAGAGGGAACTGCAGGAACCATATGAACTTAGTGTTAAGACACTCCGTTGCTTAGTCCCTGCTCCGGTCCGGCTCCACGCCGCGCTTTACCTAGTTTCCAGAGCGATAAAAATGGATAAAGAAAAATCCACCTTCATCGAGTGGGAATCAACCCTCAAACCGTCGGGTTTATAGGCAGACGCTTACGCCTCTGCACCACGACAGTCCTCAAGTAGTATAAAAAGCTAACCAAGGGATGTTACTTTACGAAATGAAATAGTTATTGCATATTAATAATATATAATATGTAATATTTTTGCATAGGATAGTCCACTTGTCGTGGGAGGCTATAGGCTATGTTACGTTACGTTAATAGTTTCTATGTAATCCTTACGATTTCATCTATAATCTATGGTTTCCTTTCCAAAGCAAAGTAATTTTGACACTTGTTCATATGTTCTCACATACTCTCTAGGGTTTTCACAGTATACAAAGTTGATAACAATAAAAGGATACACATAGGTCCAGCTTGTTACTTCGCTTTTGAACTGAACTGAAATAACTTGTTACTGGCAATGATTGAGGCGAATAGAAATGGATGAATAGTGTGTATGGAAGCAGTGGTTTTGAAAACATGCAAATATGACTTCAATTAATGGTAGAGTTGTGTGGTTAGTTAGGAAAATGTAATGTTTCAATATATAAGAATGAAGTCTATATAAAAGTATAAAGAATGTATAAAGAATGTATATATATGTATATATATATATATATATATATATATATATATATATATATATATATATATATATATATATATATAATATATATATATATATATATATATATATATATATATATATATATATATATATATATATATATATATATATATATATATATATATATATATATATGTCACGTTCTATTTCACATATAGCACAGAACGCGGAGAAATTTAGTGTTAAAACTCAAATTTAACAAAATCCTTATAAAAAATCTAAACCAAAACCAAATAAACCATCTAATCACCGAAATCCACGCATATTTATATACAAAATCTGCACATTACTTACAGCATTGTGACAAAAATAAATAGTTGTAAATTTTCATATTATTACACGGCAATGCAACTGTTGAAATCGCCGCCGATTGTCCCGCTGACGTTTATTGAGCAATTTATATTAATGAATGGCTTTTATCTGCCTAGGTGCTGTGGCATAACGCTATGTACCAGTTTTATTGAAACTGAGGGTTGGCTTTTGGTTTGCATTGTGTTTTGTATGGCGGGTGTTGGGTTTATATCTAGGGTTGAGAAGAGAAATTATCAATATAGATTTGAGAATTTATTTTACATAATTGGCTTCATTACTTACTGACTAATATATATTTTACGTCAAATGTACTGGTCTTTGGTATCATAGCTTAGATTCTGTTCAGACCAAAAAAGCTTTACAACACAAAAAATTTCATTGAAAATTTAGATTTTCAATGAAAATTTTTGACTCTTAGGAGTTATATTTAAAAACTCTTTAACTCTTAGGAGTTATATTTAAAAATATACGTTTACAAGCAAATAAACAGACATAAAAATATTAAGAACCTTCAATATTTTTGTCGTCAAGAAAATATTTTTTAATGAATAATCTCAATACTAAATGTTAAGATCTAGATATGACAATTTATAACATGACTGACTGACTGACTCCAACAAAACGAATAAATAAAATAAAAAAATTCTCTACGAACAAACTGTAAAATTATAGAATTATAACAGTTATTATAATAATAATTACGAAACAAAACATTTGTACGAAAAAAAATTACACCATCGGTCCCCATAATGAAAGTTTAGGTCCGGCGATTGTCCAGCTGACGTTTATGGCGTTTTATATTTATAGGGGCTGTGGGCAAAGTGGACTCTTATCTGAGCCACGCTTTGTGACGGTAATGGTACGAAAAGATTTTAACTTAAACGATACGACACGATGCGAAGCGCTGTTTGAGATTTTACGTTACAACATGTAAAGGCAATATTGCTGGTACACATTTGCGTGAAAATTTGTCGAATATAGTGTTTTTTGCTTTAGAAATTACAGTAATGTAGCTTACTTATATATTTATTTTAGTAATTTATTATATTTCAGTGATCTAACTTAATTATCTATTTATAATTTAGTAATTCAACTTATTTATTTATTATTTCACTAATTCATTTGATTTTAGTAATTCAAGTTATTTATTTATATTTCAGTAATTCATTTTATTTTATTAATTCAACTTATTTATTTATGTATTTTAGTAATTAATTTATTTCCGTAATTCAACTTAATTATCTATTTATTTCAATAATTCAAGTTACTTATCTATTCTATAGAAATAATGAAGTATAATATACACCTAAACATTGAAACTGAGAGTTAACTAAACGAAATCATATATTTATGCCATAAAATACACAAAGAATTTTTTATATCTACACCATAAACCGACTTCCCCAGCTTGTTAAATAAGAACAGGAAATATGCTTTTAATCCATTGTCATAAAAAATAATATATTCGTCCTCTCCCATAATCCATCCTGGGGGGTCGAAATCCGGGGTATTGACCACTATTGTACTATAGCTAACCTACGAGCATTGTATGCGATATTACAGTACGCTTGATAACTTTAAGTTTGATCTTTGTGCAGAAAACAGAGAGAAAGCTCTCCGTATATACTGTTTATTTTCTTCTCAATAATTTTGGTAGGTAATTGAATTATATATTGGAATTAACGCCAAGCCTTGTAATCTAACGGGGAAATAAATTAAAGTTTTTTTTTCTTTGGTTACACTAAATTTATAAGTATTTTGTATGCGGTATTATCATTCTAAGCGGCATCACGAGTTCAGTTAAATGTGCATGCTTTGTCTTGATGAAATATCGAATAAATCCCAGAAAATAATCAGGGTCAAAAACTTCAATAGCTTCAAATCCAGCATTCATATATTTCACCCAAAACTTTGGTAAAGTGAATATTTGTCCCCTCGCGACATTTTAGACGCATTAGAGCGTTGCCTATAAAACTTTATTTACGGCACAGCTAAGAATGTTCCTTTTTATTATGTTAATTCGGTATGCCACGAACCGTAGGGCTCCTTACTAAACGTAGGGCGCTAATTTACGATCGCACAGTGACAGACGGCCAGTGTGAAACTGCGTTAGATGAATTTATCGATGGCGGTTACACAACTGTGTTAAAAATTCTAACATTCTAACTAAACAACCGGTTAATGTCTTTTGATTTTGTATTTTGGAGCTTTTTTCTGTATTTTAACATAATTATTGAGTTAGTTAAAGACCAAATAAGCCAAACGAAACTTTTTACTGTATTAAGTAGTTCGTAGGTTCATATTTTTTTGAAGAATAAAACGAAATTGTTTCATCAAAACTATGATGTCATATAAACATTGTTGAATACATTCCTTCGGAATAGACTCGACTTTTTATTATTTTCTTTGAGATAATACGACAGCGATAAAAACGAGAAAGCAATCATATAAAAACTGCGTTTCGTATCACAACATAAACTAGTATAGTTTAACATTTTCCTCGACGGTATCGTAAGCTTACAAGATTCCTCCGATCAAATCAATTCTGGGAAGTGTTCTCGAGACGGAATCCCGGGATTATCGCGGAATTATCCCGGCGACGCACATCTCTAATTGTGAAGCGTTGGGTCCCTAGTAATGATCCAGATATTGACTTTGTTAAATAAATTACTTCATGTGTTATGATTTGGGCGTTTTGTTTTGTATGTCAATGGGAATCGAACTCGTAGTCTTCGATGTTTTTCTGATACTGTCTAAATAGGGGAGGTAACAACGGAGAAATAAGAACTTCAATATCGAGCTGTATGTTGTATTGCAAAAACTCAACGCCGAAATTTATTATTCCCTAATAATAAAATTGCGATAACATTCTGAAATTCAGACGAAAAATGGAGAAAGGAGTGTCTAGATAACTGCTTTTAGATGCTATGCTATAAAGGGAAGGAGTAAGGTTTTATGAAAATTTAATATAAATATAAAATCAATTTACATCATATGAACATTTTAAAGGACATTTTAAAATCGAAAGAAAAAAAAGTCAACATATTTGTAACCGTATGCCCAATAAAGCTCTTGAGCATTTTGCATTTCACGAGGACTTGCAATATCTTCAATAACCCAGCAACTGCTGGCAGCGGTAAGTTTTATATTTTTATCTAACTTCCATATTAAAATTTCGTTGAATCTAACCAAGAAGTATTTTCATTTAACTCGTGTTGTGCACACAATATGTCGTATGACTTGGAAATATTTTTTTAAATTTTCATTTTTAGCTAATAATTTATGATGTTTTTACCATCATTTAAATGACTCAAAGGGGCAGCATCTGCCTGTAAATGCGACGGTTTGCGGGTTCAATTCCCACTTACTTTGCTCTGATAACTAAGCAGGCGCGGCATTGACTTTCTCCACTCACACGCAATGCCTCGTAAACGCAGAAAACGGGTACGGAGTGTCTTAACACTTGGTTGTCACGATTCCTGTGGTTCCTACCCTGCTATAAGCGAGATAGAGCGGAAAGTAAGAAAATGTAATGGTATTTTGTATTTCAAAATGCACAATATCGTACAAAGTTCTAGGCGTAAACGCTGATATAGTTATGTCAGTAGAACTTGACTCTAATACTAAAACGAAGCTAAATCAAGGCAGTCGTAGGCATAGGGAATCTTGTTATTGCTAACCAAAAAATATTGAATGACGCAACTAACACCGTTTCTTACCAAAACAAAAGGAATAAAAATATTTCACTTCCCCTAGTTGGGATTGAACCTACAACCTCCGCGTTTACAGTCAGTCGCCGTCCCCACTCAACCTCAACTCGTTACAACACAAAGTAAATTTTCAAATAACGCAACAATGGGCAATAATTATTATCAAAACAATAGGTTCAGCGGAACACTCATACTATTCATGTTATTCCTGAATGCATTTAAACAGAATTTGGCCGTGGATTTCAAAATGATATAGGAATATTACGAGCACATATTGTTATTTCAGTATATACAATGGTAGTTATAAACAATCGGCTTATATTGGGATTTTCTTGGAAATTTTAGATAAATTATTAGATTGATTATGGATATATTATATGTTTCTGTTTTGTATCCAATAGCTCAAATATGTTATATATATATATATATATATATATATATATATATATATATATATATATATATATATATATATATATATATATATATATATATATATATATATATATATATATATATATATGTATATATGTATATATGTATATATGTATATATGTATATATGTATATATGTATATATATATATTTATATATATATATATATATATATATATATATATATATATATATATATATATATATATATATATATATATATATATATATATGTGTGTGTGTGTGGAGAACTTTAATACCTTCTTTCTTCATCTTTAGCCCATGGACTATCACTGAATCACGTTTTCTAACACAGCATCCAATTTGTATTGTAATTCGCATTCTAATCCCGTCGAAATTTAACTCCGTCGGTCTGCGACAGTTGCAATTTTATTACCATCGTTACGTTCCCGCGCTTAGGGTGGCCAGCTTTACTGGGAGCTTCAAGAAAATACTGGTGCGATATCACATTTCTAGAAAACAAAGTAATGCTTTAGTTGAATGTAAAAAAATATTTATAAAAAAATTTAGCTAAGTTTTTTTTAGCTTTACGTTTTATCCCGCTTATAGCGGGATAGGTATAGGGAATCACAGAAACGTTGAGAACTTAGTGTTAAGACACTCCGTTTCCTGCTTAAGCAGGAAAAGTTTTTAGTTAAGTGGAAGTATATTTAAATTGTAACATTTACAAAGTTTTTATTTTTAAAACCCTATTAATCTTTTTGGCAACTTTATATAACATTCTGGTCATTCTTGTCATCGATATTAAGTAAAAAATGTAATAATTGATTAATAAAATACATTTTATTTTGTTTCTGTAATCGTTTCAATAAATACTTTTATAACACTATAAAGTATAAAATTTACAACATTTCATGGTATTTTTTTAAATCAGCATCATTTTCTATATAGTCTTGCTAAATGACCCATGTCAACGTGTAAGGCTAACCCATAAGGCTATGGTCATCCTACCCGTGCCTCACAAATCCTCTACGCAAACACGAAATTTAATAAAATCCGCATCGAAACCCGCAGCTTTTTCAACGGTTATTATGTGACGGATATGCGACAATTGATATTGCGAATTTACGGCCAGAGGCGATTCAGATACGATTTGTATGAAGCGATACAATGTGACTTGTGTGCAATGCGTCTGACCAATTAACGATTTGATCTTAATATATAGCCTTCTATTTGATCACTTTCATATTAGCAGATAGATTTAATGAATTTAAATATATAATTATAAATAAGCGGTTACATAACGTAGACGGGATTATAAGTAGTTGCATTAAATGACGTAAATCACTCAGTATCTATACTTCAGGATCCCTTCTAGTACGGGCCGTTGTCTACATGCAACTGCTCAATTCACACAAACTCATAGCTTTATGTTGTTTCTATATACCCCCCTTTTACAAAAGATTCGTAACTTTATATAAATGCATTCTTACTAGTCTTAATCAGAAAAATGCATGTATGCAAGTAAGTAAATTGCAACATGCATGCGTAGATCTAAATGCACGGAAAGATGGGCACGAAGTTGCATACAAGCACTTCGTCCTAAAAAAAACGAAAAATTCAATTATTGTGAATAGCTAGTAGAGTACCCTAAAATAGTCTTACAAAATAGTAATTGATGTAATTGAAACAACTAACGAGCTTCACTCATAATTTGATCACGATAAGCGGAAGCGAGAGCGGGCGCTGGGGCGGGTGTGGACGGGGGCGGGCGCGTAAATAGATTAGAGCGGTAGATTCACGAATAGAACAGTAATTTTGTTACGCTATGTGTATACTTTAACCTTACTTTTCTGATAAATATATGTAGAAACATGCTAGGGATCTATGAACTTGTCCCGACTGACTGATTTAGTAATGATTATGACATTGGAAAAAAAATTGAGTATTTAATATGAATTGATATTTTTTTTTCACATAAAGTAAAAGGATAGAATTTGTTTATAATTATTAAATGTATGGTATGTCAGACACCGCAAAGCTTAGTGTTGAAACACTCCGTTGTCCGCTTTCCTTGCCAACTTAAGTCACTATGTGCTAAGTAATTAAATTTCTTGTAGAAAGTACAGGAGAATTGATGAGCGTTTTCTGTGGAAGAAGACCAATATTTTTAGACATTTAATTGTTTTTTTTATGTTTATATACAAAGTGCAGCGTTTAGTTCCGCTGCCCTACTCACTATATCTAAGAGAATATCATTCACTATTGCCATCTTTAAATACAGATTATATTTTAAAAGATAAAATAAAATCTTCAAAATTGAGTAAGTATGAGTTTACGTAATGGATGCTATATAACGTTAAAAGCGTAAGGCGCTAACGACGCAGAAACGATAACTTGCCGTAATGCCCGATATATTTATATTAGGGGGCAACTTGAGTATTTTTTCATGTAAGTTAATTAAATTGTATATTTTTTTTAAATATTTTCCCATTTTAGTGGGCATAGATAAAAATTT
The DNA here is from genome assembly GCA_037178615.1 of Dione vanillae. NCBI lineage: Eukaryota > Metazoa > Arthropoda > Insecta > Lepidoptera > Nymphalidae > Dione > Dione vanillae. The sequence continues at coordinate 1,713,903 of JAZFAU010000147.1, forward strand.
ATAAGACCATAGCAGCACAGTGGCATAAAGTAATAATGATTGTAGATGTGCAACGTCAAATATCTTAACAGAATTCTATTTCTTAGTAACTTTTAAATCATTACAATCTTAGTACTAAGTAATGTTAAATATAAAAAAAAATATAAAGACATGAGTTCATTACGATGAATATTGATTCTATATATTATGTATTAATATTAATATAATCAATATTTATGATAAGAACATGTAGTATAAGTTAAAGGGTACGGACCAAGTGTCTGTAAAGTCAATTACATTTATAATATAATATTTCTAAATAATCTCGTTCAAGTTTCCAAAAAAGAAAGAGCATTTAACTCCAAAAGAAAGCAATACAACGTTACTCACACGTTATACCATGTACGTACATTGTACAAATAGTTTAAAAATGCATAGAATTGCACGGTCTGTAGAAGATATTTCAATATGAAGCAATCCGTCGCTCAAAGAGCAAACTTCGTACACACCATCCGACCTTCAGTCGACTATGATTCAATTCTGAGCGACGGCATGAACGCTATTTGTATTTGTTTTGTTCAATTTTGCAGTTCTACTATACTATACTATACTGTGCTGTGATTTTCTTTTTTTTTTTTCATTTTATTTTATTTTGTAAGTAAACTTTGTTAGACGTAAGTTGTTGATAGATCTTTTTATTTGTAATCTATGTAGAGATTATTATTTTTTTTATTAAATATTTTTTTACGCCTTACTGTGGGTTTAGTAGGATGACATAGTGTTTAAACACTTGTTTCTAAATTTAGGACACTGTGTTGAGTCGCGGAATTTAGGTAACGGAGTGTCTTAACACTAGGTCCCCATGGTTCCTGAGGTTTCCTTTAACTTCCATGCCATATGCTGAATAAAGCGTGAAACTGTAAACTTATAACGACATTCAAAACTCAATTCTCAAACCAATTTAAAAAAATTATTTCTAACACATAGTTTTTCTGTAGAAAAATTAAAAATAAACCATTGTTTTTGAGCTCACAAGCTATATCGCATGTACAGACGAACAATCGGGGTTGGATGGAAGTGCATTTCGAGTGTATTCTGTACCACTCACCGCCCTTCCCCGAATGCGAGTTGTTAAACCCTGCATTTTTGAGAGTCCCTTTTTTATTTATTTATATGCATTTTGTCGTGCTTGCTCCGCTGGGTGACTATTATTTAATTGGTACATACATACACATATACATACATCTGTATATATATATATATATATATATATATATATATATATATATATATATATATATATATATATATATATATATATATATATTATATATATATATATATATATATATATATATATATATATAGAAGAAATTTTATTTAATCTTATATAAAATACACTTTACAATTCCTTCAAACTGATATATGAACTTTCAACTACTTTAGACGACTCAGTGATTTTAGAACGTAATATTTAACAAACTAATAAGTTATGTAATAAATAACTTCTTTACTTCCACATTAAAACTTACATCCATCGATCACCCGTCCATCCGTCGATCTAAACCAACACTTCCAGCTTCAAATTTTAAATATACATAAATAGCAAGATCCATAGCATCTAAGAATATCAAACTCCCCTCAAAGCTTATATTCACTTGAACAATTTACAAAGTTGGCCTATCGATGTCGAACTTTACTAATTACGATTGCTCCTATCGTATATACGAGTACGTAACGTTAGCGTCTATCGAGTGCGAGCGGATCGATGTATCTCCCTCACGGCCCATTACCGATGCGAGTAAATGGCGTGGACGTAACACGTTTGTGTGTACATTGCCGCGTTGATACTAATTTGTGTGGCGGCGCGTAATGTTCGACGCGTAATGGACAAGGTGCTGTACAATTTTGTGGTATGTAGTCGATTTAATTTGTTTTTGTTTCATACATTTATTGTTTTTCTTTTAATTGATAATTTTAAAAGTTTATTTTAATATTTGTCTGAAATGAAATAGTAAGATATTAAATTAATTAATTATATTATTTTTGTTCTATAGCCTATATTAGTCTATATTGCTCTCTACTGTACTAGCGGTTACAATTACATCACACTCTTAGAACGTAACAAAGTTATTATGTCAACAAACCCTTCTTAACCCGTGCCCATACAACACGATTCTTATCTGACGATCTTCATAAATGAATTAATGAGAATTACTTATTAACCGATAATAATTTTCTTTATGCATATATATATAGGACCGTCGTGACGCAACATCTGCCTCTAACGCGACGGTTTCTGAGTTCGATTCCCAGTCGGGGAAGATGGATTTTTCTATTTCCATTTTCTTCGCTCTGGCAACTAGGTAAAACGTGGCGTTGAGTTCCGCCACTCAACACGCAATGCCTCGAAAAAGGCGGCAAGCGGGGACGGAGAAAGCAGGGACTAAGCAACGGAGTGTCTTAACACTAGGTTCCCATGGTTCCTGCAGTCCCCTCTGCCTACCCTGTGCGGGATAAAGCGTGAAGCTAAAATATATATACGGCTATATATACAACAAGGCGTGACTTAAAGTTCCGTCACGTAATTCCGAATTAGAATAAGAGGATAAAGTGTCTTAACACACTAATCATGTAACCATTTTCACCTTAAAAGCGTATTTCCTAACATTTGTGAATTTGAAAATGTTGTACAAATTTACTAACAAAAAACAATTATTTATATACCATTTCTATATCTATATGTATATATTTTTCATAACCCTTTGATTTTACTCCGCCTACAATCATCATAGTAGTCTAGCGCTTGTGGGTGAATTCATCTGCACCAGTTAATAATACTAATACGCCCGTCTGTCTGTGGATTGAGAGGACGAGTGAAGTCATATGTGAAGCTGTGATCAAACTGTCGACCTAACGTTTAAATACTTTAATATACATATGAAATAAATCAAATTGCCGTTTTTTTTGCTATAGACTTATTTGAAAGATAGAAGAAGAGTTTTGAGGGATATTTTTAGAATTCGTATAGAAATTTTTGAACATTCTACTTAATTATAGTAAATATATGATGTTTTCATACAGTCGAGGTACAACTTGAGACAATTCATTTTAAAATTTTCTCGCTCAGAAATCACCAAGGCGCGGCGTTTACTTTCGCAACGTAACACGTAATATACCAATATATCTCTTTTATTGGCGATCTGCTCTGTCTTTAGCCTGTTTGAACTGCTTTATATTTATTATAATAATTACTTTTCTCTTATATTACTATATTTAGTATAGAAAATCATTTTTAAATATAAAAAAATTAGATTAACCTATTATGTACTTTTAATGGAGTATAACATTGTAATGTATAAAAACATATAAACTAAATTTTATACGTACCTAAAAATAACGCTTAATAATATTTTACCTCATCCAGGAACAAAACCAATGACCATATTATTACTACAATAATATTAAATCTAGACGATTAAAGTCACTAATGCTAATACAGTAAGAACACGAGAAATAAATTACTGTCATTAAGTTCCTCTTTCTTATGCGAGAAACAAAGAAGTCAACTCTTTCATTAATAAGGTCGATTTCTATAGAAGGATTAAAAAGTAACAGATTAAGACCGGTCAATAGCTTTTTGTCCCTTTAAATGTATGGACGATTTGTCATAACAGGGAATGAATGGAGTCGCTTAATATTAATTACTAGTTTTTAGTCACGAACTCGTATCCGGTGATGTTTTGAATGGTACAAAGTTGTGTTACTATTACGACATTTTGGACAGTGTTAGTGTTACGTTAAATAAATAGGATGTAAATTTATTAAAAAAAATTATGAAGACATATTTTTATTGGTTATTTTTTTGTTATAAGTTTACGCTTCATTCGACATATATCAGGGTAGGCAAAGGGAATCGCAGGGACCGTTGGAACCTAGTGTTAAAACACTTTCCGCCGTTTCTTGCTTTCCGCTTTCTTTTGAACTGTGCCTGTTGAGTGGCGGAACTCAACGCCGCGCTTAAAAAAAATCATTCTCCCTTAGTGGGAATTGAACCTATAAACCGTTTTACAGATCTAATAGTAGATGTTTGTAGAAGTAAGCCGAAAAATAGAAACTTATTGAAGAAAGCGATCTTATGACAAAATCTATTTATATAATTTGGAATATACAACTTAAATAAATTTCAAATTTTACTTCAGCAAGAACTCCTTTTGTTAGTTAATACATCTGTTTTATAACAGGGTAGGCAACTAAAACATAGTGTCAGGACATTCCGCTTTTTACTCGATTTAGAGACATTATGTGTTGAATTTCGGAATTTAACTTTACGCGCTTTATCTATCTTTATCTAATCTAAGAGGAAAAGCTAATAAATGATGATGATGATGCTAATGCTAATTACATTTTTTTAGCTTCACGTTTTATCCCACATATTGCAGGGTAGGCAGGAGAACCTAGTGTTAAGACACTCCGTTACTTAGTTCCTGCTTTCTCCGTCCCCTCTTTTCGCTTTTCTTATATTTATTATACTTACAAGTTATAGATACAGCAACAAACATTGCTTCTAATAAACTTTATTAACACAACCTGAATCATTTAATACGCTGCCCTTATACATAATCATCAGCCTCCGTCATATTTATCTCGGAGACTGTCATTATATGTCATACTTGAATACAGTTTGCTATGAAAGCTCATACGAACGAAGCTGCGTGAAAAACCTAGTACTGTATATAAAATATTCAAAAGCACATTGAACCCTACAATTTAAATCGGAATGGTGGTGTAGCACACTATTTTAATTTAATGGGATTTCTGCTCATTTCCATAATGAGCTTTCATCAATCAAAGCTCCAATTAGACGCTATCACGATTCGCTGCTTTATGTGTGTATAAATTGTTTATAAAAATACATCTTTTATTTAGGTAGTTAAAATAAATACATCTTTTATTTAGGTACTTGAGGTAGGTAGAGAAGCTAGTAATTCAAATGATCCTCCACTTTTTATCCAAATACATTAAAAAGTAAATTAAGTGGCGGTAGTTAACAATGATGCAAATTAATAATGATGCTCGAAGGCTCTCTCACCTCAACTCATTAAGCCTTATCTATTCCTTTATTGGACTACTAGGCGTAGGCAAAAGTTTCATCCATACATGGTTGACATACCCAAATGTGGAACTAAACGTTTTAGCAGCTCGTTTTTGGTCAGAGTCGCCAAGATTTGGAACGATCTGCCTGACTCTATTTTTCCTGATAAGTTTAACCCTGGATGGAGCCTTTAAGAGTAGAGTGAACAGGTTTCTTTTGGACGGGCGTGTACCACCTTTGTTTTCATCTACGCTTTCCATCAGGTGAGATGGGAGACAAACGCCTGTTCCATTATTACATACACTTTGTACTTAAATCAATATGGATAATACAAAATAAGGAATTAATAATTGAATTAAACAAAATTCGCTTCAATACATCACGAGTACGTAAGAGAACTTCCCAAAAGCTTTCTCTATTGAAAACTTTTAGCAGCAACGTAATAAACGCCTTGAACATTAACAATTTGAATACGTCCTCTTAAGTTTGCTTACATGTGAATGATTAATTGTAATTCAAAACGAAGGATGTGTTTTATATTTTCATTTAATTATTATGTAAAATATCAAATTATACTGTTTCTCGTGTACAGAGAACGTATTCTCTTCTCTACTTTAATGTATGAGTGGCGAAACTCAACACTGCACTTTGTGTCTTAAGAAAAATGAGACACTAAAGATTGAGACACTAAAATAAAGAGAAATATCGTTAGTAATCATCTTAGTTTTAACAAAAGTAGTAATAGTGACCTCCTCCATGTCATTTTTATTATTACTTCGTTCTTTTTTGTAGTGTGTTTATGGTTTTATAATAAAGAATACTATTTTTTTATTATATCATAATGAGGGAAATAGCGAGAAACGTGTATTTTTACTGACAACCCTACGCGTGATATAGCGTGAAGTGGAAAAAAAATGAGTTACGTCCCTATTTACCTTTCTACAGTACTATTAATAAACAACTGTAAATTATAGGTGTTTTAAAAACAAACAGATTCACAAACAAATATCATCTTCTTATTTTCATACTGCATCTCAAGTGTTAGGTAACACTTAAAGTTTTACCAGAAAAATTATGCTACGGAACGCCGCTTTCTGTTGAAGTTGGAAATTCCATATTGTTTTATTTAGTTTTGATTGTTTATAAGGCTTGTTAACAGTAAGCGTTTCTTACAATATTTATTTTGTATGATAATTGGTAGGTCTTTTTTATAATTTATATACTAAACTCACTTAATACAATATTTTTTAATTGTTGAATTTATGTCTTGTACATATTATGGTACATATGATGAATGTGATTTTCCTTTAACAAAGTGTTTATTTTTAAAGCTTTCCAGTTAGGTTTAAATAAGTACTATTGACGCAGTTTTCAGCATTTCACCAGTAAATATTGGTGTAATATAATTCATAAGAATTCACGACAAATCCGGAGCTAAGTTACTTAGAACGTTATGTACATATTATTTAAAACAGCAAGGATTCAAACCCAAATGCATTTTGTAGCTGTGTGTACTGCATTTTCAATATTATAGCTACTCGCTGTATCGCAGTCAGGGTAGGCGGGAGGACCGTATGTTTAGACACTCAGCTTGCCGCTTTCCGCCTCTCGATGTGTTGCGTGTTGAGTGATGCAGCCCACTGCCAACACTGCGCTTTATAACCAGAGCAACGAAAATGAACACAATTTATTCGAGTAAGAATCGAACTCACGTACCGTCGTATTTACAGATAAAAGCTGTGCCTATGCGCCACAACATTCGATATTGGATTGCTATAAATAAGATTTAATCTGGAAATTATAAAATATAATATTAAAATATATATATGCTGTAAAATATATTATATTAAAACATAGCTCTCAGTTATGCAGTGAGTTAGTTAATTTTAAACGCAGTAAAGGCCAACTTAATTTAGGCATTCCAGCCGACCCCCGCTTCTGAAAACCGCACAGTAGCCGTAGAGGCTGTGCATGTACCAAAAGTCTTTTTTTTTTAAACGTTTTTATACATTTCCTTTTAGAAGGCAAAGACTAATTATTATTTTATTATGATTTATTATTTAAACGTTGCATTGTTTTTAATAATCTTATTTTTTTTAATTGTTTTACTCTAATATCACATGTACAAAGGTGCATGAATAGTCAAGTAAAAATGTACGCGTAGAAGTGACCTTCTAATATAAAAAAACATAAATTTGTTACTCTACAGTACAAAATAAAATATATATTCAAATCAATTACCAAAATAAATACATAATTATAATAAAATATTATTAATTTTAATTGTTTTATTAAGTTTTTTTAAACAAAATTAAAATCGCCATTCGCTTGTAAAATAATATTTGCCAATTATAGCTGGACTCGGTAAGCGTCAAAACTAGCCGTACAATTCTCATTAAGTGGACTTACATAAAGTAACTGTTTCCACTGGGGTTATGAACACAAGGTATTTTGAATTAAAACTGGTTGTATGATCTCAAATTTTAAATTACTTTTATTTTTGTATCTAACTTAACAAGGTGGATAAAAGTTTGTAGAAGTAAATCTAGATATATAAATAGTTTTCTGTTTATTTTCCTCATTGGAAAAGTTTAATATCAGTTGTTTGTCATACAATATATTATGAAAATCTTAATAAATTAAAATATTTAAATCTATTTTATTTTTATATAAGTAAATATTTAAATCTATTTTCATATTAATAATAAGGGAAAGCGCAGCGTTGAGTTCCACCACGATACACACAATAATTAATATAAATGAAAAAAGCAGAGAAGCGTGTTGAGATTTCGTCCACTTACCTTGCTAGAAACTACAATGACTTACACGTACAAGTTATTTTGAAATAATAAACACGTAATAAATCCTGCAAATTGACATAAAACAGTTGTTATTTCTATATTTTTCCAAATAAATGTAGCCTCAAATATATATTTATATAACATACACACTATAAACTATTAATAATATAAAGTGATTAACAATTAACTATACGAAAAGCACAAGCTTTTTGTTTATAAGTTCTACTGTACGCTTATAAAAATTTATAAGGCCTACAAAAGAGCTTTTAAGCTTAAAACTGCATACTTAAAATCAATATCACGTAAATATTCCTTGCTCTCCTGTACATAGCACTTGCACACCTCTTTCCTACATTTCTGAGGCTTCGTCGTTCGAAATTAAACCGGTATTGGTATCGGATAGTACAAGGCTTCACGGATGCTCAATGATTTAATATACGAGTACTTTCGCGAAACGTTTCTGCGGTTTGTGTGTCATGTATGCAACAAAATAAGGGAGTTTGAAAGTAAAAGTTTATATTGTACGTTCATATATATATGTAATTGAGTATTATGCTTTTGTATAGGGCTTGATAATTTAAAAATGTGTATAAAAAATTAGGTTTACGTTGTATTCAGAATATAGGAGGGTAGGCGATGGGAATTTGGTATGGTGACTCTCCGCTCTCCACTTTATTTAGTACCTAATTCTGAAGGCATTACATAACTTAACGCCACGTCGAGGCAAAACGTATGAAAATTACATATAATAAACGTAGCATTCTTACTTGAGAATGTATGGCTAAATTGAGCACATGAACGATATCTACAAGTCACTAGTTTATATTCCACTCCTTTCAAATCAACTGTTACGTTAATAAAACTAAAACTGTTTCCATTATTCCACAGGTCATTTAACAACTAATTAATATATCATACAATTTGACAATTCTATTACAAAAGCTTTTTTTTAATTATGAAACGTAGTTTGACAATTGTTTTACAAAAGCTCGCTAACAAGTAGCTATGATATGTTTAATTTGTAATACAATGCAGTACAAAATTTGGTAAACTCCCAAGCGTTTTCAAGTGTTTTTGTCTCTCCAGTTCATCTTTACGGTAATGGCTCACAACGTGAAGATACACACTTTACACAGTAGGTACGTACTGAGCTTTAAGCTCCGAATCCTTCGCAATTAAGTGAAGAGGCTTTTCCCCCAAAGAGAGACATAGATAGGTTGTTATTTTAAGTACTTATTTTCTTCATTAATACCTCTAATACAGATTAGTCTGCAAGGTAAAATTGTAAGATTAAATTTAAGCTATAATGACTGAGCCGAAAATTATGTATACCTACATGTGTTAGTGGTATCGAATTCGTCAACACGCGTTGTTTAATATATATAGAAATATATAATTATAAATAAAAATTTCACCAAGAAAAACATGGCTTAGTAGTTCGTTTTGTTTCATCAGAGCGCTTGGACGATTTCCATGAGATACCGGTTCAAATCCCGCTGCATTTATATTTTAATAAATTTTATGTCAAATAATTTTTAATAAAACCTTCAAAATGTTTGTTTGTTACAGGTAATTCATAACAGTTCATTCTTCAAATTGTATCAAGAACAATGATTGGTAAATAAAATATGTGTAACTAATTGTCATTATAAAGAATTTTGCATTACGGAAATTTTTAGCATCTTTCTCCAGACGAGCCAATACTAAATTTAAGTTCTAACGAACGTGTCAAAATTTTGGCATATCTTATATTGACTGGATAGAGTTCAAGTTTAATTCCACGTATTAAACTTAAATCATTACCAAAAGCTTTTATATTTCTAAAGCTTTTAAAGCTTACTTTATTTGTTATACTTACTCATTTACTAAGTTCAAGATCACAAAGTCACACAAAATCTATGAATTTCAGCCGTTGATCGGTACAAGGTAGCGATAGGCAAGGCTTAGCTCCAAAACAAATAATACTGGCCCGTCTATTTGCGGACGTGACTCAGACGCATGCAACCGTGTTGAGATATCAGTATTTGATTTACTCTACAATTCTATAGTACCCTATATAGGTCTTCTTGGAAAATGTTTAAAATATATACAACAAGATATATAATAATTTATAGAAAAGTAGGCTAAATAATTATTTAAACTATTAATTAAGAAATCCACAAAATAAAAATAATAATATTATTATAGATTGCAATATATATGTTAGCGATATATTCCTAATAATATATAGTGACGCGGAGGCGCAACGTCTGCCTGTAATGCGACGGTTTCTGGGTTCGATCTCCAGTCGGAGAAGATAGATTTCTCTATTTCCATTATCTCCGCTCTGGCAAACTAGGCAAAGCGCGGCGTTGAGTTCCGCCACTCAACACGCAATGCCTCGAAAAAGGCAGAAAGCAGGAAAAGCGGGGAAAGCAGCAAACTAAGCAACGGAGTGTCTTAACACTAGGTTCCCACGGTCCCTGCAGTTCCCTCTGCCTATCCTGCCATGTGCGGGATAAAGCATGGAGATATATATATATATATATATATATATATATATATATATATATATATATATATATATATATATATATATATATATATATATATATATGAGGACCGTCGTGGCGCAGAGGCGCAACGTCTGCCTGTAACGCGACGGTTACTGGGTTCGATCCCCAGTCGGAGAAGATGGATTTTTCTATTTCCATTTTCTTCGCTCTGGTAAACTAGGCAAAGCGCGGCGTTGAGTTCCGCCACTCAACACGCAATGCCTCGAAAACGGCGGAAAGCGGGGACGGAGAAAGCAGGGACTGAACAACGGAGTGTCTTAACACTAGGTTCGCACGGTCCCTGCAGTTCCCTCTGCCTACCCTGCCTTGTGCGGGATAAAGCGTGAAGCTAAAAAAAAAAAAAAAAAAAAAAAAATATATATATATATATATATATATATATATATATATATATATATATATATATATATATATATATATATATATATATATATATATATATATATATATATATATATATATATATATATATATATATATATATATATATATATATATATATATATATATATATATATATATATATATATATATATATATATATATATATATATATATATATATATATAATACTACACAGGACTTTAAGCTCATTCCAGTAAAGTGTCTATTCGTGTACAGTTTTAGATACTTATGATCTTTTTTCTATAGCAACTTTTTCTTTATTGATTTACCTGATTGATATCAATAATCAATAAAATAAGAAAACCGGTCAAGTGCGAGTTGAACTCGTGTGGAAAGGGTTCCATACACAATATAGAGAAATATTTCCTCTGAAAACGTTTTTTACCCTAAAAACATTTTTTATCGAATTTACCATTTTATTTTCAATTTATGAAATCCTTATAGGTTTTTCTGTATATTTTACGTTACACATCTGTGTTCGGGTCAGGGCATTACACCATCCTGGCAAATTTCACCTGATTCGGTCTAGTAGATTCAGAGAAAATTGGCTGTGACAGACGGACGGACAGGAACACGAGTGATTCTATAAGGGTTCCGTTTTTATAATTTTCTACAGAACCCTAAAAAGAATTCATAAGCACTGTTGAAGACCTTACGGTCGTTACGTACGGACGTGTCGTCGTTACTTACGCGTCTACCGGTAAACTCGACGGTTTGAGGGTTCATTCCCACTCGGGGAATATGGATTTTTTGTTTCCATTTTCTACGCTCTGAAAATTAGGCAAAGCGCGGCGTTGAGTCCCACCACTTATCACGCAACGCCAAAAAAGGTACGCAATGTCGAAAAAGGTGGAAAGGACAGGACAGGGACTAAGCAACGGAGTGTCTTAACACTAGGTTCAGTTGGTTCCTGCAGTTTTCCCTGGCTACCCTGCAATATGCGGAATAAAGCGTGAAGCTAAAAAAATGTAATTAGCATAAAACAGTTATTGGTTCGATTCCCATTTGAGTTAAAGAATAGTTTTCTCTGCTAAGACGAAAATATTATGTCAAGTCCCATATACGAAAAACGAAATACTTGTATAACATGGAAATGAAAAAATAAATGAATGTCATTTCCAAACATAAAATTCCAGTTTGTTAACTAGAAAATTGCAAAATATTTTAATTAATACGCTCATAAACTTCATGTAATTAGTAACGAACTGTTTTTGTATACAAGTCGTGTAAATGCATGTTAGAGCGAGCTTTTTAAAAGTTTGACCCGTTTGCACAGTACCTACGTACTCGAGTACAATCCGTGTTTTACGATCGTTTTATTACTTCCAACAAACTGACTAGGTACGTTTTGAAATAGTAGCGTTTTAAATTATTTGTGTGAAGCTTTTTTTGTTAATTGGACATTTATACTTTTTAGTCTATTTTATCTATATGAAAGCTAGTGTAAATAGGTTGTTTACAACTTTTTAGTGTATGTCATTGCAGGAAAATAAAACGCAAAAACGCTATATATATATATATATATATATATATATATATATATATATATATATATATATATATATATATATATATATATATATATATATATATATATATATATATATATATATATATATATATATATATATATATATATATATATATATATATATATATATATATATATATATATATATATATATATATATATATATATATATATATATATATATATATATATATATATATATATATATATATATATATATATATATATATATATATATATATATATATATATATATTAAATTGTAACGTTTCTTTACAAATTATATTCACCATGAGCCCATATAACGACACATTGAACTTGTCACATCAATTAGCATGTTTTAATCGGCTTCAGTAGAAGCCTATGCGCTTACGCGATTATACCGCATTTGCATTCACGCGATACCATTCAATTTAAATAAATTAAGGTATTACTCGCCTTCTGTGCTGACTTCGATTACTTTTATAACAATCTTGATAAGTTTTAATGTTTTTTTATATATGTAACTTATTTCTTTTTCGTGGCATTGACTTAAATGATTAAATTGTATTTTTTTAGTACTTGACCATGTTTCCTGCACTAATTTAATGTCCTAGTGACGTTATTTTCACAAGTAGGTTTGTTCCATTATCACAAGTTAGTGCCATGGCTTATTATCGTGGCCACTATGTCTGAAATAGAGGGTAGTTTGAAAAATATTCATAGTAAGTTTCCTTCTCCCTCTATATTCAAATGTGATGTAAGATGTCTTTTAATACCTAATATTGTATTATATATTTTCTTTATATTAGTAATAGCTCGTTTTAAAACATAAAGTCAAATGGCAGAGTTAAGCTCTGCACCTTATTTATCACCTTAATTAAAAATCTTTAATATCGATACTGAGGAGTTGTAAACTAAGTATAATGAACACATATACTAGTATACATATATATAATGAAATATTTCATTAAATATCAACTAACAACGTGTAAAACCATAAGCCGATTCTACTGAAGACTCTGTAGTGAATTTCGTTTACCTGGTTATATTAGTGCTCAGATCTTCTTATATTAGCTAGTTCAAGTAATATGTAAGTAACTAAATAAATTATCTTTAAGAAGAGCAATATATAGCACAGTAGTTATGAAAGTCGTTATAAAATGTAGAATCGCGGAGTTCAACGCTGCACTTTAATAAAGAGAAGATTTTGTAACTGATATTATGTTCTTTTAGCTTTACACTTTATCCCGCTTATACCAAGGCAGAGGGAACAGGAAACGCAGGAACCGTTTGAAGCCTAGTGTTACGACATCCTCCTCCATTCCTCGCTTTCCGTCTTTCGCGGCATTGCGTATTAAGTGGTGTAACTCAACGCCGCGCTCGTCTTATTACGAAAGCGAAGATAATGGATATGAAATAATTTATCTTCCCCAAGTGGGAATCGAACCCACAAACCATCGCGTCATGTCTATAGAACAATTTAAATGTTTGAACTCAATAACTTTACAATGACTTACTACATACATACATACATACATAGCTTCACGCTCTATCCTAGCGGGGTAGTTCAGAGAGAACGGAGCGCCAAACGCTGCGGTCCCTGCATACCTCTTTCGCCTCGTCCACTGTCATTAACCTCTTCATGCATGCTCTCCGGGGAGTCCTCATGCTTTTTACGTGACCTTCCTCCAGTATCTTCGATACTGTGTTTTCGAAAGTCAACCGAGGTCTCCCCTTACCTCACTTTTCCATCATATATCTTTTTTACCATTCTTTCGTCACTCATTCTTTCGACGTGCCCAAACCATCTGAGCACGTTCTTCTTCATTCTTACTGTGGACATCCTCGCTGGTACCTACCATCCTGTGTACCTCTTCGTTGCGGATTCGGTCAGCTAAGCTGACTCCGCATATCCTTCGAAGAGATCGCATCTCCACAGCATTCATCTTTCTTTCAATTCTTCTTCTGTAATACCACGTTTCACTGCCATATACAGCGTCGGAACCAAACTGCATTGTGTACGGCCAAACGTGCAGCGACGCTGACGTTCTGCCGTCTCAACAACGCAGCTAAGGCACCGCTCGTTCTGTTACCGGCAGCAACACGTCTTTCCACATCCATTCGTATCTACCATCTCTACTTAACATACTTCCCAAGTATACTACTTCGTTCACTTGTTCCAATAATTTTCCATTCACGAAAATGATGACTTACTACAATATTATTATTAATGTTTAATACTAAAATTTCAGAGAAAATTAAGGTCAATAGTCTTTATTAATATAAAGCTACCTATCAAATTTTATTACTTCGACCTTTTATCTTACTACGTAGTTTAATACATACTTCCCATCTTAATGAGAAATTCTATCGTTTATATTAGAAGGCACAATTTAGCCTTGTTTTCGTTTAATTGTAAATATCTGTAATATTTTTGGACTTATTAACGATTTTCCAACTTGATAAAATTTAGATATATGTAAACTTTTTTCTGTATGATTTACTTACCTAGTGTCCTAGTGACTCCGTTCTCCACTTTTCTCCAAGCTTTTGAAACCTTAAGTGTCAACATTTTATCAGATGGCTTTGTGTTCATTCCTTCTATAAGAATTATTACATGGAAATATTTTGCCTAAAGAAAAATCTTGATAAATACGGCGGTGATTTTCCACTACTAAACTTTAAAGCTATGTTTATCGACACATATAGATTATAGTTTTTCTGGTTCGGAGAGATTAGTGTCCTCTCTCTCTGTAACACCACTCCGACGCCTCATTATTGTGAGTTCAAACCACACTCGTTTAAATTTTTATTTCTACATAAAGCGGAGTGTTAAATTCTACCATTCAATAGTCAACGCTTAAAATTCTTGTCACCAGTTTTTTCGTTGCCAGCCCTATTAGGTACGGGATAAAGCGTGAAGCTACGTGTAACTTAAAGTGATATTTATACGTGTATAATTATATTGAGAAGACTTTAAATGCGACAGATTTAGGTTCGATTCTCACTCGGGAAAAAATAATAATTATTATTTTCTTTTTTTTTTGCATACAAGACAAAACATGCAATCTCGAAAGGCGGAAAGGATAAACAGAGTGTCTTAACACTTAGCACCCTCTACCTACTGCGGAATAAAACATGAATCTAGAAAATAATATATCTATGCTTAGATTTATATAAATGCTGTAAAAATAGACGATTTTACAGCGTTTTTTATTTATATTCGTTAGTAAGCTGTAATACGTCTTAATTGCGTAATTTTGTAAGAGAGTGTATTATACACTTCAAGGGAAAAAAATACTAAAAGTCACTCGGCTTATTTAGAAAAAAGGTTGGTAGTTTGTAAGTGTTTTGTAGGTTCTGAACTCTTTACTTGCCCTCTCGTAAAACTAAGTAAGAAGGAGAGTTTCGCTACTAAGCACTCTATTTTTGGAATTCAAAAGTAAAGCTGAGAATAGAGAAAATGTACACTACAATATGCGAAATATGGCCTGATTTTTCAATTTTCTTTTTATATTAATCTTCCTTGAGGACCGTCGTGGCGCAGAGGCGCAACGTCTGCCTGTAACACAGCTAACACGACGGTTTCTGGGTTCGATCCCTAGTCGGGGAAGATGGATTTTTCTATTTCCATTTTCTTCGCTCTGGCAACTAAGGCAAAGCGCGGCGTTGAGTTCCGCCACTCAACACGCAATGCCTCGAAAACGGCGGAAAGTGGGGACGGAGTAAGCAGGGACTAAGTAACGGAGTGTCTTAACACTAGGTTCATATGGTTCCTGCAGTTCCCTCTGCCTACCCTGCCATGTGCGGGATAAAGCGTGAAGCTAAAAAAAAAAAATCTTCCTACTCTGACAGATACTTAACACGTATAGCCTCGATAATTGAGTGTAAAGTAAAAAGCAGAGTGCCTTAACACTAAAATTATTCTATATGGTTTACATACAGTAAAAAAATAATTAGTACAATTTAAAGTTATAACGGTACCCTAATCTTAAGAGGCATAATTATGCTATACGATTATAGTGTGAAACATTTAATGACTGGGTGGGGAAATGCATGCCATGAAACATGCACTAGTGCTTACATATATATGTATATATGTATATGTAGTTGCTAGGTAGCTTTTGTACACTATGACAAAGAAACTCTAGGTGAGTAGTTAAATTTTCTTCTTAAAATGACTATTTATACATATATACGTAAAATTATATTTAAGAAGGTTTATTTTATGAAACTTTAGTTTTATTATTAGTTATTAAATGGACAGTAACATTATGATATATTTTTAGCTTCACGCTTTATCCCGCATAAAGCGAAGTAGGTAGATAGAGAGTTTTGCTTCTCGCTTTCCTGCAGAATTCAGGGAAATTTGCAACAGTCAAACTATTATTGCCTAAATAAACGACATATAATGTGGTGATATATATAATGCTATAATTCTGAGTGCTTCTAAAATAAGTAGAAAATAAAGTGTCCGGACACTAAATTGTCTCTGTCTTGCCACATAAATGCGATAATCGCATCAATACAGCAACTAATATCTCATATAAAGTAGTTCTCTAAGGCATATTTCACGAATTTTTCGTCTAATTGCGCCTCGAGCGTAAAAAATCCGCAGCATTTACATGAAGCTGATCAACGCGAGTCTCTGAAGCTACAAACATTTCCTGCCATGTTGAAAAGGTCGCTAAGAGGGTGGCTTTGTTAGGCTGTGTGCACAGTTTTAAAGTATATAGGTTCATATTTTGGGTTATTATTGTTAAATATGATATAAAAAAAATGTTTTGTTTTCATATATCGTTACAATATTAGCCTAACATATTTTTTTATAGCTTCACGCTTTTATCCCGCATTTGCAGGGTAGGCAGAGGGAATTGCAGGAACCATATGAACCTAGTGTTAAGGCACTCCGTTGCTTAGTCCCTGCTTTCTCCGTCCCTGCATTCCGCCTTATTCGAGGCATTGCGTGTCGAGTGGCGGAACTCAACGCCGCGCTTTACCTAATTTCCATAGCGAATAAAATGAAAATAGAAAAATCCATCTTCTCCGAGTGAGAATCGAACCCTCAAACCGTCGCGTTTACTGACAGACGCTTACGCCTCTGCGCCACGACGGTCCTCAATATAACATATGATTCAAGTAAAGCTTTTTAAGAAGCAAGTAATTATAATCGCACATAGTGGAGTAGGCAGAGGGAATCTAGTATTACATATTAAGTGGCGGAACTCAACGCTGCGCTTTGACTTGATACTTGAGCGAAGAAAATGCAAATAATTCATTCTCTCTGATTGGGAATCGAACCCACAAATAGTCATTATTGATGTGTAATGTAAGACCTTAATGTGTTGTGTATTTCTTTTAATGTACATTTTTATTATGAATGAGTTAATTAGATATTTTTTGCTTTGAAATTTCTGGACATATATTTTTGTTTTTTTTTTAGTATAATTTAGATTACGTCTTGTTTTCATTTAGTTATATAAAAATTTAAATTGTATGTATAAATATCAGTCAATATAAAGTAAAATGTTGTAAACTAAATATAAATTATTTTTTTGGCTTATAGTGTACAAAAAATAAAAAAAACGTTAGTATATTTATAAGATTCAACTTAATCATTGGACAATTTTAATGAGAATGGACACTTTCACATTACATTTAAAAACATACATGAGAAATAAGCACACACACACATATAAATACATGCCTACATATATATACATATACATGTATCCATACATATATACATACATATATACATACACATATACATATATACATACATACAAAAAAAGTGCCAGTCAAAACACATCTCGCTAAGACGTGACGCACGCATTCATCCCGGCTACCCCATTTAAATTCATTGGAACATAGTCAGCTTTGTTTCGGCACTGCGACACGATTTTAATCACTTAGACTACGTCTACTCCTTGAATAAACCTGTAATGGTGACATTTTTAGGACTTTTAATGGCAACCTTTTTAAAATCGCACCTTAAAAATATTTTAGCGACGAAATGAGGTTTCCCAGTTGCAGTGATTTCGTGCTTTTTAATTACGACAGCTCAGCTAGATTCGCCTTTTTGTGATGTATTTTTGGTTTTTCTTTGGCATTATGATGAATGGTGGATGTGTTTTTGGATGGTGTTAGATATTTTTAGTGAATTAATTGTGTAGAAGTTGTGTTATATGTGTATATAGTTAGAAACCATTGCAATCGCAATAATTGTGTTACTCTGAAATATTGTTCTTAAGTGATTCATCTCATTTAATGCTAGTAGAATCTCTTTTATTTTAATTAAACTGTAACCACTTCTGGTTTATAAGAATAAGTCTTTTTGTAGTTACATATGTTTACTATAGTATAACGCTTAAAGAATATACATATATATATATATATATATATATATATATATATATATATATATATATATATATATATATATATATATATATATATATATATATATATATATATATATATATATATATATATATATATATATATATATATATATATATGTGTGTGTATATATGTATATATATATGTATATATGTATATGTGTGTTGCGGTTCCTGTTTAAAAGCGGAAATCACCTTGTTAATCTATTATCTAATATCGTAGCGGAAATTTAGATCAAACTAGAGATAAACATAAAAAAGTACAAATAAGGTTAAACTTAATTGCAACAATAAATTGAGTTTTTAATAACCTACGATAATATTATTCTGTCATTAGATAATATCGTGAGGTAGTCGGTTCGATTACCGAAAAAAACAGGAAGTACATGTAAAGCTATTCACGGTAATGTATTTATTAATTTGTAACACGCGAACTTTTGTATGGCCGCAGTGGACGATGGAGTACATTTTTCTTTTATATTTATAAAAGAGTTTTTAATTGAAAATATAAAATTTACCTTTTTTTAATACTAAATTTTAAATTTTTAGCTAAATTTAATAAAATAGCTTTGATTTCCACATCAATTCTTACATTACAAGCTATAAAATACTATGGAGCTTACTAAACATATTTTTTTTTATTTTTAAGTAAGCTTTCGTCAAACATACATACATACATTAAACGCGTTCAGTCGACCCACACCCTAGTCTTTCGATAGGAATAAGCGATTTAACATGTATCGCTCTGCTCACGGTGCATAATTTAATTTCTCTTGATTTATGTCTTTTTTTTCGGTAGTATTGTACCACGGAAGATATACAATTTTAACACTTTTTCCAACTAAAATAGGGGTGATTTTTCCATGGCAATTCCATGGTTTCATACAATGGAACCCATTATATTTGTGAATTAAATGTTTTATGTTCTTGTTGATTGTTGTAATGCGTGAATTATTGGGTCGTTCACCCGATCGCGTTCAATTCCACTCACTATGTTATCTTTTGTTCAATTTTTTTTTGTTCTTTTTTTTGTCTTCACGCTTTATCCCGCATATGGCAAGATAGGCAGAAGGAACCGCAGGAACCATATGAACCTAGTGTTAAGACACTCCGTTGCTTAGTCCCAGTTTTCTCCGTCCCCGCTTTCCACCTTTTTCGAGTGCGTGTTGAGTGGCGGAACCCAGCGCCGCGCTTTGCCTAGTTTTCCAAAGGGAAGAAAATGAAAATAGAAAAATCCATCTTCCCCGAGTGGGAATCGAACCCACAAACCGTCGCGATTACAGGTAGACGCTTACGCCTCTGCGCCACGACGGCCCTCTTTTGTTTTATTATTTTACTTTATTAATATATACACTAAATCGCACCGATAGAAGAGAAAGTATGTCAATTTTTAAGGTTTTGTGTCTTAAAGGTAAAAACGGGACTAACACTAAGCTTCTGCTACCTATGCATCTGTCTGTGTCTGCGATTAGATAATAGCGTTGGCCAGATAGCTATATATATATATATATATATATATATATATATATATATATATATATATATATATATATATATATATATATATATATATATATATATATATATATATATATATATATATATATATATATATATATATATATATATATATATATATATATATATATATATATATATAATAAAACGCTTTGGTGGCTTGTAATTAACTGAACTGTTTTATTTAAATATCTTTGTATATAGCATGTATGAATGACAACAGGTGGCGCTAGTTGTATTTTGTTACACAGATCTAACACCCTAACTTAACAAAATAATTATATTTTCATAACAAAAAAAATAAATAAGTTTTCCAGTTATCAAATTACACACATACATATTCATACTTTTGAAATGCCCATTAAACTTAAGAATTTATAATGTTTCTCTTTACATAAGCTTTTTGTAAGTATGTCTGCTGGCATATCATTTGTAGAAACATATTCAAGTTTAATTTTATTCTGTAACACACATTCTCTAACAAAGTGATGTTTAACGTCAATGTGTTTGGTTCGCTTATTATGAAACAAAGGATTAGAAGCTAATTTAATGGAACTTTGGTTATCGCTATATAAACACAGTGACATAAGCTCATTAGGTACTAGCTCACATAACAAACTATTTAAATATATTCCTTCTTTACATGATTCAGATAAGGCCATATACTCTGCTTCAGTACTGGATAATGCTACAGTTTTTTGTTTTTTGGATTCATAAGAAATTATTGAATTTGACAATATAAAACAATATCCAGTATATGACCTCCTGTCTAAGGAACATGAAGCCCAATCAGCATCTACATAACCATGCAAATTATCATTAGTTTTCTTATACAAAATACCATACTCTTTAGTCTTCTTTAAGTATTTTAATAAACGTTTCAAATGCTTCCAGTGTGTCTCATTAAAACAATTATTAAACTGGCTTAAGTAGCTTACACTAAATGAAATATCAGGTCTAGTTAACACTGATAAGTACATTAAACTGCCAATTAATTGCTGATATGGAATTTTCAATGACTTATTATTAACATCTTTTAGCAACTTTAAATTAATTTCCATAGGAGTATCACATCCTAAACAATCTGACATATTGAATCTCTTTAGAATAGTTTCTATAAATTGCTTCTGGTCTACAGTTATACAGTCTTTACATATATTTATATTCATGCCTAGACACTGTTTTATCTGACCTAAATTTTTAATTCTAAATTTCACAACTAGTTCATTAATTAATTCTTCACAAGTACTTTGACAGTTGAAAAATACAAAAAAATCATCCACAAACAAAGCAATATAAACTTTAATATTATTAACACTTTTAATAAAAAGACAAGGTTCATTTACAGATTTCTTATAACCTAATTTTAACAAACAATCTTCAACTTTTATATACCAAGCTCTAGCTGACTGTTTAAGACCATAAATTGCTTTTTTTAGTTTCAATACCTTATTAGCACAATTCCTAAATTCTGAACATTCTGGTACTTCCATATACACAGTTTCATTAAGAGATCCATTAAGAAAAGCTGTTGGTACATCTAGGTGACAAGTTTTTAAATTAAGGTGAACACTTAAGGCTAGTAATAATCTAAAAGTAGAATATCTTAAAACTGGTGAGAATGTCTCATTGAAGTCTATACCTCTTTTTTGTGTAAACCCCTTGGCCACAAGTCTAGCTCTGTAACGCACTTCACTTGGTTTTAACCACTGTTTTGTCTTTTGGCCTATCCACTAACTCCCAAGTGTCATTTTCCCTAAAAGAATTTAACTCTTCTTTAATGGCGCACTGCCATTCTTCTTTTTCAGGACTATTTAATACATCACTTACAGTAAGCTGCTCATCTGACATTTCCATGCACATGTTTCCAATACCATAGTAGTCTGGTTTACGTCTCATACGTTTCTCAGGAACATTGCACTGCTCAGAGAGGAGATCCATGTCTTCTGGTGATAAGGTATCTGAGTAGCTGTAATCAGTAGTGTTCGATGAATCATCTGGAATGAATGTGTCATCCTTCTGGCTATCACAGCTGTCTTGCTCGTCACTCACAGGAGCTTCTTCTTCTTCTACAACTTTAGATGGTCTATCTTCATTAATAGTGATGCTTGTTGTTGATCTGTCATTTATGTTTTCCATGACAACAACATCTCTGGCTATAATTACATCTCGCGTTATAGGATTGTATAAGCGATAGCCCTTGGTATTTTCAGAATATCCAACAAGAAACATTTTCTTTGCTTTCTTGTCCCATTTTCTTCGTTTTTCTTTTGGGACATGCACCATAACTGGACTGCCAAATATTCTTAAGTGATCCAACTTTGGCTTTCTGTCCATCCATAACTCATATGGAGTAGTACATCCATTAATACCTGCAGCTGGTGAACGGTTTTTAATGTACACAGCTGTATTTACTGCCTCAGCCCATAAACATTTCTCAAACTGAGCATCAAATAGGAGACAACGTGCTTTCTCAACTATTGTTCTATTGTACCTTTCACATACTCCATTCTGTTCAGGTGTGTAACTGTTGTTTTCTGATGAACTATACCATGTTTCTGTAAGTAGCTCTCCATTTCCACTGAACAAAACTCACCTCCATTGTCAGATCTTAGAGCTTTAATTCTTTTTGACTTTTGTGTCTCTACAAGTTCTTTATACTGTCTAAATATTTGAAAGTTTCATTCCTCTCTCGCAGAAAGTACACAGTGCACATTCTACTGTAGTCATCTACAAACAATAGGTAATATCTGGCTTTACCTAGTGATAAATTCTCCATTGGTCCACATAAGTCCATGTGAATCAGTTCTAGGACTCCATGACTTGTGCTTACACTGTGAGGGAATGGTAGTCTTGTTTGTTTCCCTTCGCAACAAACTGTACAATTAATTTTACTGATGTCACATTTGTCATCAAAGTTAACACCTTCAACGGCTCCATTTTTTAATTTATTTAGATCACTTGCATTAATATGGCCAAGACGCCTATGCCAAGTTGCACTTGATACTTTGACTGCTGCTGCCAACACTTGTTCAGATTTCACAACATTCAGTCTGTATACACCATTCTCTAATTTAGCCTCACCAATGCAATCATTCTGTGAATTATAAATAAAACAACCATGTTGTCCAAATTCAACTCTGTTTCCGTTGGCTATTATTCTACTCACTGATAGCAAGTTGGTAGTGAGGTTAGGCACATACAAAACATTGTTTACAGATATCTTGAAATTCTTACTACCGACGCGTGTCATAATTTGCAAATCTCCTGAGCATTTAACAGGCACTATCGTTTTATTTGCCACGATAATCTCCTTGGTCTTTGGTTGATTACACACATTTGACAACAAATTCTTATTGGAAACCAAATGAGTACTTGTGCCGGAATCCAAGTGCCAGTCGGTTTGACTGAATTCTCTTGTGAGAAAAACGGCACTAAATGCATTCTTTTTCGCTTTATCACTCTGTGTCTGTGGACAATGATTTTTAAAATGTCCACTCTGTTTATACTTATAACAACGAATTACTTTCGATGTGTTGTTACCGCTTCCACTGACAGTGACAGTTGACGGGTTCGTTCGACTCCCGCTCATTCCACTGCTACCGCCATTTTGTAATTGATTTTTACCGCCATATTTATGACTATGAAATCTTTTTCCCGCGATAAATGCACCTTCCGACTTAACTTCAAAACTCATATCCAATAGTTTTGTTTTTATAGCGTCCGCGTTTATGTTGATACCTGAGTGTTCGATAGCCATTATCATCGGCTCGAACTTATCCGGTAATCCCGCCAACATGAGTGATCCAATCCACTGGTCGTTTATTTCAAAACCAGTTCCTCCAAGTTTCTGTGCAGTCTCGATAATCTGGCTAACATAGCTCGTCATTGAATCGCAGGTCTCTAGACGTATATTTATGAGATTTCTAAGCAAACTAATTTTACGTGAATATCCAGAATCGTCAAACATATTCTTCAACGTTTTCCACAAATCGTATGTCGTAACACACTGTTTTATGTGAACATACAAAGAAGCGTCGATCGTTAAAATTAATTTTGCTTTTGCCTTCATATCTTCAGCTTTTTGAGCCGACGTAGAGGTATCTGTTAATGGCTGCTTGAGAGTGTCCGCCATGCCTTCTAATACTAGAACATTTTCCGCCGCAAAACACCAGTCGTCGTAGTTTTCCCGACCTTTCAGTTTTGGCACGTTCACTAAATAATTAGTAGACATTTTTTCGATCCGATTGCACTAATTATTAATTACTAACTTGAAGTTCGGGACTGGGCCCATAACCTAATAAAACGCTTTGGTGGCTTGTAATTAACTGAACTGTTTTATTTAAATATCTTTGTATATAGCATGTATGAATGACAACAGGTGGCGCTAGTTGTATTTTGTTACACAGATCTAACACTATGTACATATATATATATATATATATATATATATATATATATATATATATATATATATATATATATATATATATATATATATATATATATATATATATATATATATATATATATATATATATATATATATATACATAGTAAAGAATACGAGCGTAATTGTACACCCTAGAAACCGTAGCTACTATTTAAGTGTAACAATTTTAGCTCCAGCAAATGACAGAGTCGATGTGAAACAGCATTTGTGCGTTTAATTTTTATCAAAAGCGATTCATTAAAGAACACTTTGATCGTATAATTTCTTGTAAAAGTTCTTTATTTTTTATGTTAGAAATTTATTTTTTCTAAGTATACCTTTTTTTTCACGTAATATTTTTTAACAGATAGGTATTCAAAAGGAGATTTTAATTATTTTATATAATTTTTAATAAATATATTAAAATGATGATAAGAAACTTAAAGGATACATAGCAAAAACTTTTTCTCAGCTATGCTATATCTAATTAGCCATATATAAATATTTTATTCCGGATTTGAACCCGCTACCGTCTCGCACCGCAAGAAACATCACGTCAGTCATCATTCCATCTCATCCCTCCTAAACGATTTACACGGTAATTTTAAACATCTCAGAAGAAAAAAACGAAGCAATTTTTAACTTTAATTAACCAGCCAATTTTGTGGACAGTTCGTTAAGATTTCGCAAAAGGGAAAAATTTGTTCGCGAAAGGGAATTGTGGATTCTGTAAATGATTGCGTTGCGAGCTTTTTTTTTCTGTCAAGGCCACGGGAGCAATTTTGTAGACCAAATTTAATGCCGAGTTCTCTTTATTAACGTTCAGTTATTAAGGAAAAAGCCTTATACATTTTATGACTTAATTGCTGAACTAAAAAATAAGGAACTAAAAAGTTTTTTGCGTTTATGGCAAGTATATTTCGTATAATAAATTATAAATATCTTTCCGTTCGATTAGTAGAGTTTAGAGTTCAAAAGTGTGCATTATCTTAGAATGGCATAAAAAAGATAAATTAAATTAATTCTTAACGAAAATATAAAATTTTAACGCAATGGGATTCAAACCCGGGATTATTGGAAACCGTCGAAGCACTCCAACCACCTTTTCTTTAAATATGTTCTATTCTAAGTGTGGATTATGGTATTCTTTAAAAAATACTACATCATACATTCATTGACGAGCTTGGTATTGAATCTTACCGTACCTTTCGTTTACAGTCAGTCAGTACAGTCGCACAAGAAATACCACTTCACATTCAGTTTCAACAATATTTATAGTTTACAAAACATAAATGATAATTCGTTTTAATCTCAAATCACAAGTCTCTTGGCACATTTCTCTTTAGCGTCTTTCTCGTATTTCCTAAGGTCATTTTATTATTAGACATTTTTAACATCTGTCACAGAGCTTTATCTATAAATCATTTTCGTTGTACGAAAGGTTAATATTTGGCGCCGAATCATAAATTAAATATAATATTGTAATTGTGTTTTAGATTTTTGACATCGACATTCTCGCGTCGTGTTTCCGACTTCTTGGACGTTTGGAATTTGAAAATTCTATTTGCAAGTGTTATGTATTTACTTTTGCCAGGGATTATTATTTCTAGCTTCACTTTTCTATATTATTTACACTTTATGTCAAGACACTCTGTTTCCTGCTTTTGGACCAAAAGCTAAGACACAACCTAAGGGAAAAGACCTAAGGCAAATTTATTTTTGGCCGGGATTGAACTATGACAGCTCAATCATAGATTGTTTATTTTTAAAACATTTTTAAAGCTTCACTCTTTATTCCGCATATATTACAGAGAAAAACTAACACAAAACACTCTTTTCTCCGCTTTCCCTACAAATTGAGCAACTACTTGCTAAGCGGAACTGAACACTGTAACAGCTACATATTAAGTAAATTTTTCTTAATATTATCGTACTACAGTGCAATAATCGTTCAAAAGTCAAAAGCTATAAATTTACGTCTATTTTTCCATTGGGATGTTCCTTGAAGTGGAGCAATCAGGTGCTTGTTATCTCATATTGTTTGATACTCGCCTTTCCGCCGAGATTAAACACAATTAAATTTAAGAGAAATAACTTAATTGTATTTATAAAAACTAATTTTGAATATTAAATTGAATTTATTATTGAAAATATATTTCTTTCCTTATTATTATTATTTTTGGACGTTTCCAAACTATTGCATAATGTATGAGTTTTTAGAATCAGTAGATCTTAAATATCAGCGGATCAGCTCTATTCTATGTGAGAATGATGTAAGGTAGCAAGTACCTGTAGAGAAAAAGGGATATTTCTACTCTTTCTAACGTTTTTGTCACTGCGTAACCCAACGCCGCATTCACAGTGCTTCCAGTTTAAACTAGAAAAAAAATTATTTAGTTAAAAATTAATTTTAGTTTTTACTACAAATACTTTCAACTGTCGAATATTTTACTATAATATTAACTAGAAAATTGTTTAATAAGCGTACGATATTTATCTGTATCCCAAGAGATTATGTTAAGCGACCTATTTATCTATACTTTGATCATTTTAGGGATACGCTATTTTGAAATGTCCTTTGGCATCCCTTTTATTTATTGTACGAAAATTTAGCTTTATTTCTATATGGAGATAATATTGTGTAATATTGTGAAATGAAAAAGTTAAATAGTACTAAAGTAAAGACCTTAGTGACTCGGCAAAGCATCTGATTGTGAACATAACAGTTCGGTATTCATTAATTTCCTTGCATTGGCAAAAAAAAAGATGAAGAAGAAGAATAATAAGACAAATGGAGAACCAAGTGTCTTAAAAGGACATTATTTGTAACGAATGTGTTAAGGGAACGTATATCTGTATTTAACCTATTGTTAGACTTAAAATATGTACTGTCTTATAAAATGACATTGTTATAGTATAGATGAGAAACAAAAACTTAAGATCATTGTATCGTAGTGGCACATTATTGGTTGCAAATCGGTGGTTGAGTATTCGATCTCACTAAAGATGCTTAATATATAATTGCAAATTAACTATCTCGATTTCGAGATACAAAGCGGAGATTCCTTCTTCGCTACCATATATATTTTATAATTTAAACTTTTTAATTCTAACTTTTACACAATGTATACTATGTAGAGTTATACATATACATATATAATATATATATGTGTGCTTAAAATAGCATACAAATGGCGTCATATTAACTTAATTTGTTATTTACATGCAGCACACGAGTTATTGACGTTTTACATACATACATACATACATATGTACATACATAGAGTTCCCAGTTTGTAATAACACGTTAATTATGATTAATTAATAGTTGGGCACAGTGGTTCGTATTATTGAAATACGAGATTATTTGATTGTACTAATTATGCGAAATTTAGCAAATATTTCATTACATTATTATAATTAGAATAGGCTATCGTGGCTCAGTTTGTTACTGGACATTTTGGTTACTGCAGTCACAACAGATTCGATTTCATGTTGGGGAATGTAAATTATTTTTAAATTCCTTTGTGTTTGAGCCTCCTTTTGATTAGAAATTGGGTGGAAAAGTGTTAAAATGTTAATGTCTTTATATATTTTTATGATTTTTAAAGTGTTAATCTACACTGATAATAGAAAAAACACTTTAAGTAAACATATATTTTTTTTATATTTATATTTTCTTTAAGTACGTCTTTTATACGTTATCTTATATGATTATTATATGTCCAAGGTTACCTCTTACATGAAATGTAAGAGGTAACTAGTGTTAATAGTTCTAACACCTAATCAAGTAAATATCTCAAAATTAGGCGAAAAGCGAGGAATAGAATATCATAATACCCCCTCTGCTTATATATCTAGATGTATATGTTTAAAAAACAAAAATAGTTCCCTGCCATCAAACCTACGTACTTCTTAACAAAAAGCACATGTAAATATATACCTATATACAATAAACTCATATCATCAACTCACCAACGTGTGCCACAGAACAAGGAAAACCAAAACGTGCTGACAAAAGCATTTAAAATAGACACTGTAGCTAGAAACCAATTTAGATGCTAATATAAGGAGGCTCTCACCAAGTGGTCGTTACGCAGTTAGTTGTACGTGACTTCCCAGATTCGATTCTCAGTTTGAGCACTTGGAACTGGAGTACACTTCAGATCTGTTGTTTGTTGCAGACTATTGAACTGTGATTTTGTACTTGGTTCTTGCTCGCTCTCTAGCGTTATTGGCAACGGTTTGTAGACATTGCTATATTTATATTATATATATATTTAAATTACATTGATAAAATGATATAAAGTGATATATTACGTAACGAAAAAATCATTAATGCATTATTCGTGAGGATAACAACGGTCTCTACATGATTAAAAATGTTTGAAGTAATAAAGCCGCTCTTAAGTATTTTTTTATTCGTTTCACGCTTTAAAAATAGGCACATCGAACCGCAGGTATCGTGAGAATCTAGTGTTCTAGACATTGCGTGTTGAGTGACGGAACTCAACGCCGCGCTTGCCTAGTTACCAGAGCGAAGAAAATGTAAATGAATATCTTCCCCGAGTGGAATTGAACCTGACACATTTCTATATAAAATTTTTCTTACTGAAAGTGGAAATGTGAGCTTACATTTTGTTTTTCTTAGACAAATGATTCTACTCCTATGTTTGAATTAGACACAAATAATTTGTAATTGTCTTAAATGAACTACAACGATTGATTTTTCTTATTATTATTAGCAATATATTACCAATGATAATATATTTTTATAACAAAAAAGCTCCAAAGCTTTCTAAAGACCAGCTTTAGCTGTTTAGCTTTATTGTTACGGAATACCGCCAGTAAAATAAAAGTCAACATAAAACGTAACATTAACGTAAAACTGTAATTTGGGCTTCCGTTGAAAGCTCAGTGCTTTTTTGTATATTCCTTAGATAACTTTATTTTGACAACACTCTATACACGCAATGGTCGTTAATCTAAATACATTAATAAGGCTTATTTAAATTTAATTGTGTGACCATCGTTGCGCAGAGGCGTAGTGTCTGCATAAACGCGACGGTTTCTGGGTTAGATTCCCACTCGGGGAAGATGGATTTTGTCATTTCCATTTGCTTTGATCTGGCGAAGGCAAAGCGCGGCGTTGAATTCCGCCTTCCGCCGTGTCTTAACACTAGGTTCCCACAGTTCCTAAGTTTCCCTTTACTTATCCTGTTATACACGACATAAAACGTGAAGACGTAAATTAAAAAAATATATGACAATCATTATTTTTTTAAAGAATTACACGTTGCAATATTGAACTTGGCAGGAATTTTTCGTAAAATAACTATAAAATCAGTACTACCATCCCCCAGGGTGTATATTTCTACCATAATTCGTATGTATAGTTTGGATAAGACAAACTGTCCCTAGAGCACCATAGCCACGAGTGATTTAAGGTTGTGTATAGAAGAGAACAATACATCACTGCTAGCAACTGTGACCTCATAATGGTGAATTAAATATGCAATAAATATTTCACTATGCTATATATATATATATATATATATATATATATATATATATATATATATATATATATATATATATATATATATATATATATATATATATATATATATATATATATATATATATATATATATATATATATATATATATATATATATATATATATATATATATATGTGGGGAGTCTTCGTATGCACTTGATCACCTACTTAGTCGAGGATGATTTGTAATTAGAATTTTAAGTTTGTAAATATATCAAATTTTGTTAAATAATTAATCAAATGACAAATTATATTATTATATTATTTTTTTTGCTTTCTTAAATTTCCAAAAATTTCATTCTCCATTCTCTGCTCTCTGTCTTAATTTGAAATATTGTATATTGAATATCTTTAATAAATAAATTTCATTCTCTTTTGTCAAACGATTTTTTTTTTGTAATAATTTGTAAATTTTCCTACAGAGATGCTAACAACGAAAAAAGGTGTATAAAGCATATAAGTATTCCGACGTGGCGTGACGAAGAACGCATGGCTCAGTGGTCGGAGTGCTTACAGGGTTTGAAAGAGGGACAGCGTTCAAATCCCGCTGCGTTTTATATTTTTTATATTTTTCTTTAAGCATTGTACATTACAACTTAAAGTTACGACAAGCTTTCTAGCTAAGCTTAAATTATTGAGCTTTTGGCTTAAAACTATAGCAATTTAGTTCTTATCGCATCCAGATACATGCTGCACAATAAAAGTCAACATAAAATGTAACATTAGGGCAGCAAGGAGGCTAAGGTTCGACCTCGGCGCGATAAATCCTCGCCTTTCCCCAATATTGGTACTTAGCGGCGAATGTCCCTGCGGTAAGCGTAACACAGCTTTAGATTTATGTTTAAAACTACTTACACTATAGTTCTGAAGCATTTTCTCTTTCTTCATTGGAATAATATGTGCAAAAATTATTGCATTGTAAGCATACATATATATATATATATATATATATATATATATATATATATATATATATATATATATATATATATATATATATATATATATATATATATATATATATATATATATATATATATATATATATATATATATATATATATATATATATATATATATATATATATATATATGTATATATATATATATATATATATATATATATATATATATATATATATATATATATATATATATATATATATATATATTACACTTGGATAGACGTACATTCAATAAATATGAAATTATCAGTTTAGAAGTTATTCTAGACATTGATGTTTTATATTAAGTATTTTTTTTGTTTAAAGTAACCTGCATATTACACTAAGCGAGAATCAAACCTACTATCATAGCTTATAGCAGAACAATTTATAGAACTGAATTTTAAATATTTTTGTATTTCGGTGTA